>OY998238.1:58781282-58923782 GCA_963922005.1 Cornus suecica | reverse complement strand
TTCAATGGGCAAGCTGACTATGGAAGATATCTTCAAGCCAGCTTGAGGGGGAGTGTTGGGAAATTAGATTGATATTCGGCATAATTACCAAGATTGTATAGCTGTAAATTAGTCAATAATTTATAGTTGTAAATTAGGAAGTGATTATAATTGATAGTTGTAAATTAGGCAGTGATTAGGAATGTATCTTTGTTAGGTAAACTAATTAGTTATTCTTTTCCTAGTTTAGATCTCTTGTAATTCCTATAAGTAGGAATCCATGCAAGTCAGAATAATATATTGAAGAGAAAATAATTTCCACACTATTCTCTCAATTTACATTATCCTTGGTACTTTTTACGTATAAATTTTTCACGCTTTGCATTTCGGATTTACCAATACAACTTTGTGGATTTTTGTTGACAGCTACGTAGTGTTGCTGCGATAGTTATCAGTTGGTGCTTCAGCAGGATTGGGACGCGCTGCGTGACGTCCGATGTTTTTCATTTCTGTTGTATTTGAATTGTTGTGTGTTGTACTTGCCTACTTGTTTATTTTTCTCCACTTAATTGTTTTCGGATTTGTTTCGTGTTTTTCCTTTCCAGTTGACCTGGGACATGCTTGAAAAGTGTTAGGTGGAAGTAGGTCCCAGGAGTGTCTGATTTTGAATCCGAAATTTTTTATCATATATTTATTTAAAATAAAGAATTTATAAATTAGTTTCGGAATTTTTACACTTGGGGGTATTTTTGAAAATTGCACGCAAAGTATGTTAGAGAAGTTTAGTTACTGGATTTTTCTAGGAAATTCTTCCAAGTGTTTCTTCCTACTAAAATTTCCATACTATGGGTGGCATCCTTGTTATTATTAGTGCAAGACTTGGGTAAATTGGAAGGTGGTATGATATTTTGGGGGAGTTTACTAGAATTGGTGTGGTGTCTCAATCTTAACCTTCCATTTTTACAAGATTGAATCCTCACCCTTGTTAGTGGGGAATGTAGAGAATTTTATGGCTATTCAAAGTCTTCTCCCATTTTTAATTTTAGCCTTCCATTTATTTCTTGGATTGAGCTCAACCCTTAAATCTTAAGGACTTGTTTGGTGAGATTTTTGTGTGGGAATCTCTAGACTTTGGTGAGGTGTCAAGCCCTCATTTCTTTCATCCATCTTTTTTTTCCCAAACTCAATTTGGACCCTTGGATGGGAAAATCCAAGCCCTTGCTTACATTCTCATTTTTTTCCATCTCTTTTCACCACCCTTGGATCTAGGAGAGTCTTGTTGGTGCAATCACAACCCTTAATCTCATTCTACTTTTAATCTTAACCATCCATAGTGGAAGACTTGTTTGGAGATATATTTAAGTGGACAATTCTAGAGACTTTTGAAGTCTTCTCTCAAGATCTCATCACAACCCTCCATTCTCTCTTGAATTAATCCTAGCCCTTGTTAGTGGAAGATTATGGAGAAGTTGGTGATATATATATATATATGAAAATGGTCTCACTTTCCTTCATTTGTTTTCAAGACAAAACAAAACACACACAAACTCTCTCATTCTCACACGGTTCTATCTCTACCTTCTCCTCTCTTCTCCTCAATTTTTTTGAATTTTCTCTTCTTTGTGTTGGGAATTTGAGGAAGCCATGAACTAGAAAATTGGTGAGTGTCTTCTACTCCACAAGTTGGTGTAAGTTTTTGGGTAAGTGCTTGTCTCTCTTGAATTCTTTTATTCTCAAGAACCCTAGTTTAGTGTTTTGTTGAGATTCACCTCTCAATCTTTGAAAGTTTTCTATGTTGGTCTTGATTCTTGTCTAGGACACCATAAGGAGTGTTCCTATCGATTGATTCCGCTTGAGGTTGTCTTTGGTGAAGGCTAGGGCTCTTGGACTTGCTTGGTGTTTTGCTTGTGCTCTTAAATTTGAGTTAGGGGACTCTTCTAACCTCCTCATCTTTTGGTTACGTAAAAGTGCCCTTGGTTCTAGGGTTTCCTAAACCCTAGACTTTTATGTGTTTTATGTGAGCTTTTTGATTTAAGAGCATGCTAGAAATGGTTATGAGATTATGTCTTGCCTATATGTGGTGTGTGAACAAAAATTTGTGTTGACTTGATAATAGATATGCATAATCTTGTATGAATAACTAAGCAATTGTTGACTTGCTTTTCATGGATAATTCTTAAAGTTAATTTGGAAGTTCTTGGGATTGAGGGTGATATAGTGTGTACATGTGTATATATATATGTAGGAATTAATGGATATATTGATAAGTGTGTTGGAGGTGAGGTTATGGCCTTAGATGGACGACTAGGCTAGTTCCTAGAAGTGGTCGAATTAGGTGGCACTAGGTGTGCATTGGCATGGTTTGGTTCACCAAGTGAATTTAGATGGTTACCTACCCTTGAGTTTAGTGAAATTAAAAACACATTAATAGGAGGAATAGATTTTGAACATAGACGTTTTTCCCCTTTTCACTTGAAAGTCGTTAATTGAAACTTGAGCATTTACAATAATGAGTTATGGGAACTTGTTGTTCTAAATTGGTAAAAAGCATGCCGTATGAATAAAAATCTCTTTTGTGAGGAAATGTATTGTGACTTGTTGTTTTGAAGCTCACATTGGGATTTAATTCCATGAAGTGGTCGAAAATCATGCTTTGATATTGAAATGGAAATTTCATGATAAATCATTAAACATGTGGTCCATATAGAGGCATAGATAACACTTGAGTAACACCAAGTGCACATATATATAATTGGTGTTAGTGGCATACCTCATTCATCGCATTATGTACATGGACCGTTCGGATAGTCGTAACAACTGGCTAGGCGGTGTTCTCGCGACCGGTGGAGCTAGTAACTCCCGAACCCGAGAAGGTGGGGGAGGACTGAGTCCAAACCCGGGTTCCAGTCGGACTTTGTGGTCCCTGAGCTCTATATGAATGGCGACACTTGATATCCATTTAACCCTTGTGTAGATAGGATTGCATTGACATTAGCATTGGCATTGTCATGAGCATGAACATTTATTTGCATGGCATGATGATACTACTGAGAAAGCATGTGAAAATTTGTGAAACATCTTTAATATGGTTGTAAATCATGTATAATGAAATTATATCGCTTCACTTGAAGTACCTTGAATAAAATGGATAAAGTGTAAAAAAAATGTATGCTCTATGATTTAGAATGCCATGCCTTGATCCTAGTGAATTGTAAACGAATATCTAAACTGGTACTTGTGAATGAACGTATCTTATATAGATATGTGTAGCTAAGTAAAGTGGCATTGGTGTGTAAAATTGATCTTAAGTACAAGTTTTTTGGCAACTTGGTTGGAGTTCTAGTTGAGCTATGACTAAAGGTGGCAAAGGCCTTCTAGGCCCCTTACTATTCAAGGGGATTGTGATTCCCTTGGAGTTGTGTTAGAACAAGATAGGTTACGGTTGAGAGTTGTGGACCTAGATGTCGAAACTAGAGCGTTCGGTTGGTGTTAGTGTATAGCCTTGCCATTTTTTCCACTCCCGTTGGAGCGTCTTGTTTTAGAATCCCTTTTCTCCTTCCTTTTATGTCCGTGGTTATTTTGGAGAAAACTACGTTTAAAATGTGTAATTGACGTGTCTGTTGTGGTTTGAGCCCTTCTTGATCAAACTGAGATTTGTCTTCAAAGTCTTGCAAACTTAAAATCTTTGAGTTTTTATAAAAAATCTTGTTTTCCATGAACCACCGGACCCTGCCAACTATTTTTGAAATTTGAAAACTAGAAACTCACTTTTATAATATTTGTGAATTTTCGGGACCGGTGGCGTAAAAAACGAAGGCCCGTTACAAAAAGACATTTTTTTCTATGGTTTTACTATTGAAATTCGAAGTTGATGGGGCGACATCTCTCCCCAGGCAAGACATCGCCAACCTCAGCACTATTTGCAACTCTTGCCTCGTTACTCCGAATTTGACTCCGTTTGTTTCTATGGCTTGTCATAAGCTTAGTACTTCCACTTCGAAATCACCATTTTTCCCTTGAAATGACATTTTTACCCTAGGGTGAACATTGGGCGTTATAATGACCTGTTTTCACTCTTTTCACTTTTGTTTCCACTCTAGAGCATTCTTGCGACTTCTTTTACGTATAAAATGACTATTTTACCCCTAGAATGGGTTTTTAAAAATATTTTCCTTTAATGGATGTAAAATATTTTATTTCGGATTTCAAGTGGGAGTGTTTCGGATTCAAAATTTCTTTTTTTTAAAAAAAAACCCAATGAAATGGACAAGAGTTATGTTATGGGATCCATCATCCCATCGTTAGCCTTACTTGTAGGTGATTCAAGTGTATGGGACTTGAGTGGTTTTGCAGAGGAGGATGTCGTACCGTAGATAAATTGATGAGATTGAGGTTTGTAAGGTGAAAGTGGAACTCTCTAGGTGTGGATAGAGAATGGTATTTACACGGGAGTCACAGTTATAGTAGTATGCGAACTTATGATTGTACTTACTCCCGTAGTCCTAGGGAGTGACTTGTTTACCTCTTGGAGCTTTAGATAGTGTGCTTGGTGCATGGCGATGTGAGTAGCTAGTCCTTGTTGTGCCTTGGGGTAAATGTACGTATTGAGTTGATATATATATATACCTATATAGGTACCTATATAGGTACCTACATAGTTATGTGTATACATATTCGACTATGCTTATAAGCTTATGCGTGTTGGATGACTCTATGCCTGAGATGTACTATGTGGTGTGTCTTGTTTTTTTTCTCTAAGCATGGTAGGGGATTAATGGGATTTTCATGGGTCTCGGATTGACGTGAGTGCCAAGTAAGACAACCGACCGACCTAGGATAGATGCATGCACACGGGTTGGATTAGCACTACTTGAACGGTCAAAGGACGAGGTAGTTAGGATTTCCTTTTACCTACTGGACTTCATAGCTCACCCCGGCTTTTTATGTCATGGTATTACATGCCAGTTTTCTGGACATGTTTCGGCTATGGACAGCATGCGGTGCAACGGAACCTCTCCTTTTTCCCTCGTTGCAGATTCTAGGTTTGTGCTGGGTGACGCGCGTTGCGGTTGCAGTTGCGGATTTGGGGACGTCTATAGAGTTGTTGTTATCTCTGCTATTTTCCTTATCCCTATGTATCTTGTGAGCCAGTTTGTTGGCGTATCTTTCTTCATGTATTTCTTTATATTATTGTATCATCGTTCAGTTGTATTGCATTCGGCACTTCGGTATGCCTCGGTTATCCTTGTATCTAACTTTATTCAGTAATGTATTGGACACAAATATTTATTTCATTTTTCCATATACATTGGTGTTATTGTTGATTCTAGTGATCGCTCAGACTGAGGTCACACCTCGGGATTTGTTGATTCTCCGAGTTGGAGTCTTGGGGATTTCGGGGCGAGACAAATACAGTCCAGGAGAGGTATTAATACCATTGCCATTGGAGAATGGAAACTTGCAAAATTTGGGGACGTCTATAGAGTTGTTATCTCTTCTATTTTCCTTATCCCTATGTATCTTGTGAGTCAGTTTGTTGGCGTATCTTTCTTCATGTATTTTTTTGTATTATTGTATCGTCGTTCAGTTGTATTGCATTCAGCACTTCGGTATGCCTCGGTTATCCTTGTATCTAACTTTATTCGGTAATGTATTGGAAATAGATATTTATTTCATTTTTCCATATACATTGGTGTTATTGTTGATTCTAGTGGTCGCTCAGATTGACGTCACACCTCGGGATTTGTTGATTCTCCGGATTGGAGTCTCGGGGATTTCAGGGCGTGACAAATACAGTCCAGGAGAGGTATTAATACCATTGCCATTGGAGAATGGAAACTTGCAAAACATGGAGTATACTACTAAACTTAATAGAAATAAAAATGAAATTGCATTACAATCTAGTCACCATTATCACTTTTCCAATAATATATCCTCATTGGCAAACACACTTTCATACCCCAAATATCCTGCAGTAGAATCAACAATCGGACTCGAAGATTATTGTAAGCCCATCAACCAAGTCCAACCACTCCTAACTTCTCACCACAGCATTACAACACTTGATAATCAGAGCCATAATCAAGTTTTCAAACTCATAATTATTATGCTACAATATAACAAATTTTCCTATGAGAAGTCATGATAAAATCTAGTACCTGGAAAGCAAGCGTCATGGATAGTCTAGACGGCTTCAACACATCCCAGCCTTCAAAGGTGATCACTCACTAGTGAGTAGTGACTCCCGTCTATATCTGACTGACATTGCCTTGCCGACCAGCACCTCTAAATAAATTCTCTCTCTTCAGAATCACCCCTAGCCATCCAAATCAAATTTGCACAGCGGCATTGCCTTGTCATAGTCCTGCTCAATGGTATGAGCGAACACCGCCATATCCGAAGTCACTGGATCCTAAATCACTGAATAAATTACAAATTCACATAAAATGACATCTAATGGAATTTGCGATGACTAAGCTAGTGGTTGGCTCTGATTCCCATTGGGTTGATGTCAGAAAGCAAATACTAGCTTTTCAGTTGTATGGTTTTCAATCTCCATCTGAAGACGTAAATCCTGAAGTGTCCTGTAAATCTCCTCCATCTGTGTTTGTAGTGCATTCCCTGCTGTGAACATATAAACTTTCTTCTTCACCTCAATCCAACTTTGACCAGGGATTTTCTTTAAACCGTGTGTCTTTGTAGATCTTCTCAACCTTGCAGATTCCTCCCATCTCCCACTTGCAGCATATATGCCTGACAGCAGCATGTAGCTCCCAAAAGTTTCAGAGTGGAGGCTGAAAATATGAGAAGCAGTTTCTTCTGCAACATCAGTATTTTTATACATCCTACAAGAATTCAGAAGAGCACCCCAAACACAGGCATTAGGTTTCATTGGCATGTTTTTTACAGTGTCACTCGCTTCTTGCAGAAACCCAGCACGGCCAAGAACATCAACCATGCAAGCATAGTGTTCCATCTTGGGTTTAATGTTAAACTCTCTTACCATCTGATCAAAAATCTTACGTCCCTGAGCAACAAGCCCAGCATGACTACATGCAGAAAGAACAGCAACAAATGTAACTTCATCTGGTTTATATCCAGCTTTAATCATCTCCTCAAAAGTATATAGAGCATTCTCGCCAAGTCCATGCATCCCGTACCCTGTAATCATCGAGTTCCATGAGATTGAGTCTCTAACCTCAATTTTGTTAAAAACCAAATACCCTTCCTTAAGACTTCCACATTTTGTATACATATTAATCAGCCCGTTTCCTACCAAAATGTTACTATCCATTACAGCTCGAATTACATGGCCATGGATTTCCCTCCCAAGGCGCAGGGCTGATAACTCTGCGCAAACTGACAAAACACTGGAAATTGTTACAGAATTGGCCATCACCTCAGCGAACTGCATTCTCCGAAAGAGTTCTAGGGACTCCTCCCCCCGCCCCTTTGAAGCAAATCCATCTATAACAGCACTCCAACTTATCACATTAGGTCTGAGCATTGGATACCCATCTGACTTATCCAGCTGTGAAAATATCGCATACGCCTCATCACATAAACCAGATTTAGCATAGAATGATATCAAAGCATTCAGAGTCTCGATACTCTTTGAGCTCATTTCTGAAAACAAATTAATTGCACTATCTACATCTCCATGTTTCCCATACAGACATATAAGTGAGTTTTTCACAAATGAGTAATTTCCAAAACCACCCTTTACGACATATCCATGCAGTACCTCACCCTCATTACACGCACCCAATTCCTTACAAACAGATGTAACCACAGCAAGTGCTTCAGCTGTAGACCCAATTCCTCTTTTCCTCATAACCCCATACAATTGCAAAGCTTTTTCATTTTGCCCACATCTGGCATGACTCGATAACAATGCAGTCCATGTCACAGAGTTTGGTTCTCGTCCTTCAGCTTCCATTCGGTTGAACATCTCAAGAGCACCATCACAGTCATAATTCAGCGAAAAGCCTGAAATAATCGTATTCCAAGATATAATGCTTCTAGTAGTCATTCTATCAAACAGCTGACATGCATAATCCATTCGCCCGATCTTCCCATACATACCCACCAATTCATTCACCACATGAAGATGATGTTCAAACCCCATCTGCAAAACATGAGTATGTACATTCCTGCATATCTCAGAAACACCCATCATAGCGCAAGCCTTTACAACCAAAGGGAAAGTAAACCCATCAGCCCCAACACCTATTTTTTGCATCCTAAGATAAACCCTGAGACTCTCATCATACTCTCCATGCGTGACATTGGCTCTCAGAATTGAATTCCACAAAAGCAAATTCGAATTGCATTCAACGGGGGTGGTTTCGAATACTTTCCGGGCATCGGCAAGAAACCCAAAACGGGCATAGACATAAACAAGCCTAGCGGCCAAGAACGCAGACCGGTATGCTTCAGTGACAACAATTTGGGTGTGAATCTGTTTGAATTGTTGAATGGCAGTGCATTGTCGAAGAAGGTGATCCAAGAAATAGAAGATTTCATTGCGGTTGCTAGAGGAATGACCTGAGCTGATTAGGGTACGATAATGGTAAGTAGTGCTAGAGACCCAATTGCTGCAATGTGAAGAGTAGGAAAGGTTGCGTAGATAGAGAAAATGTGGGTTCCAAACGAGAAGCCTTGAAGAACAACCATGAAGCATGAAGCTTACGGGGTTTTACAACTTGGCTGTGCAATCTACACAGTTGTTGAAGACTTGCACTGAGTTTGGAAGTTTAGATTTATGTTAATGTTTGGTACGGTGCATTGAAATCAATTAACACATTGAATTGAATGAGATGATTATTCTAATGAATGGATTTTTATTTCATTTGTAAACAGTATGCAATGGTTTATTCATTTCTTTTTTTAAAGAATATTTTTAAAATATAAAATTATTAAAATAATCTTTTACGTTTTAAATAAGCAAACCACCTTCATTACCATGTCATCAACTTCTATCACGGTCGACATCACCTCAATTATCCGGCATTACTATTTTCATTACCTTTCATCTTTTTTTGGTAAACAAATTACGAAATAATATTATTTAATTAAAATTATATATTTATCACTAAGGGGGGTATTTTTGAGAAATATTCTTTAAAGTTCATTACATTCCTAAAGTGTTTCATATTTATAACCAAATAATATAACGAAAATTGTTATTCCATTTCATTCTCATTCTCATTTGCATTTCATTCCATTCCTGCGTACCAAATATAACATAAGGGATTTGGAATTGGATTTGGATTTGAGGTGTTTGGAAACCTTGGGAATTTTTTAAAAATGGAATTCCATGGGATTTGATGGAAAAACTTCAAGCTTTATGAAATCCTAGGAAAAATGGTCGAATTTCATGAAATTTCATTTTCCTAATTCTACTATTAACCATATTTTTTTACTTTTTACTTTTTACTTAAATACCCTTATTTTATCTCCTTAAAATAACACGTTTATTATTTATTTATTTTTCTACTATTTGCATCATATGGTATTCTACTATTCTCATCCTTACATTGTAAGTATAATCTGAAAATGAGTACATCTTTATATATAACTTTATAGATTATTAGGTTTAGTTTTGCATAATTTATAATTTTTCCATGCGTTTATTTTGGTAGTATCATCTCTTTTGCTCTCAATAATTTTTTTTACGGTTATTATCAATAAAAGGAAATATGATGTGAAATTGGTTTCATATATATATAATTTAAAAATACAAATTGATGCAATTTAATTATTTTTTTTAGTAACTATCACATATTTATAAAGTAGTACGCCTTGTTAATTTTTTTAAAAAATTCATGAAGGTGGTGCTTAGCTTATAGATTTATATATTTATATATATATATATATATATATATATCTTGTAAAAATTCTTTAAATAATTCTGATAATAATTATCATAGTAATGAGTTGTTTACGTAAAAGTATGTTAGAATGTTCCAAGTTATGTTTAGCTTCTACGATTTTAAATTTTGTGAAATTTATTTTTTATTACTATTAATATATCTAATTTGAATATTATAGGTGCTTTAGAAATTTTCATAAACAACTCATTGTAATAAAAGATAGGTAAATCAAAGGCCTTGTAGCCTGATGATATCACATTTTCTCCCCAAATGAGAGGTTAAGGGGTTTGAGCCCCATGGGACTCATGTGGGGGTGTGTGCGTGTGCGTTTCTTAGCATTAAAAAAAAAGTAAAAAGAATAAAAAATAAAATAATATTGATTAATATTTGTACAACATTGCATTATTTTTTTTTATTAAAATGGGTCACGTTTATATCTAATACTTAAATGGAACTCTACTTCACTTAAAATATTGTTTATTCCAAACATACAAATGGAATTCTATTTCATTAACAATCACATTTCAATTCCGATTCCAAATCCAAATCCCAAATAATCTGATTCCAAACACAGTGGGAAATGATGTACTTGTGTGAGATAAAAAGTATCGGGCCCATTAAGCTCAACGTGGCCAAATAATAACTACCCAAGGAAGGATAAAAGGGCAAGTCTGAACAATTCCAAACCGATGCAAGATAAGCATTCGAAGCGTAACTCCCATGGCAAAATCTTCCGATCACAAGATAGCCTTCGTCGCTACTCCTGTGCGTATAACATAAGGCCGAAGACCTACACAGAGGATTCTAAAAAAAGCAAACCCCGCATCCTTCATACATACACTATACACTTTAGTTTACTCGCTAAGCAAACCACAAGGGCCTTCCCGGCAATCGCCAGGGACAGTTATAATAGGGCAAAACGAGACCGCTAGGGTATCCTCATAGAATAATGGGCTAAATAGCCCACATCATCTTGTATGAATATGTAAAGAATCACCCCAAATAAGGTAACTGTTGCATAAGAAAACTTTTTATAATACAAAGAGAGATTTTATGCACATACAATTGGCACCGTATGTGGGAAATCGTAAAAAAAAAACTTCCCTAATATAGCAATAATGGTGGATAACCGAACCAAAGAGTACGGGCAGACCTCAAACGCCAATCAGTCGGCTTACTAGTAGGAAAACGAGCTTATTAGCGCAACAGGTGGAGGTCTTACAAATGCAAAACCATGAGCTCCTTCAGTGCCTGACGCAAATGGAGCAACCTCACCACGATGCACCACCAGCCCTGCCGCAGGAAGGTCGCCCGGAGGCCACAGCTAGCAACTACCAGGAAGGAGGGGCGGAAAGCAAAATCTGCACATGACATCGGAGCGGCACCCCAAGTCGCGCCACCGGTGGACACCCCAGTCGCACCACTGGTACATGCCTAGAATGTCGATGAGGTATTTACAAGGGTCGAGAGAGAGTTGGGAGAACAAATGAAAGGACTAAGAGCCCAAACCCCGAAGGACATGGCGGCGAAAACGCTAAGCCAGTTAGTGAAAACCCTTTTTAGTCGTGCCATCTTAGAGGCAAGTACCCCCAATGAGTTCATTATGCCCACCTTTATTCAGTTCGATGGAACGAACGACCCCCTGGACCATATTCGCCATTATCATAAAAACAAAATGGCCCTGCACATCCATGATGAAGCCCTGATGTGTAGAGTATTCTTAACTAGTCACGAGGGCGTCGCATTCATGTAGTTTCAACATCTTCCAATTGAAATAGTGAATAACTACCAGGAGTTATGTGAGTTGTTTATCTCCCAGTTCTTCGGGAATAATGCTAAAAAAAGACGGTATCTAGCCTCTTCACTCTCACCCAGGAAAAAGGAGAAGGGCTGAAGGCTTTTCTCACCCGATTCCCCCAACAAGTAGCATTGATAGACAGATCTGAACAAATAACAGCTGTAGAAGCCTTCAAGGTTGCAATGACCCCAGAATCGTATTTTCATAGGTCTCTGGTTAAGAGAATGCCACACACGATGGCGGAACTCAGTACCAAAGCGCAGGGGTATCTCCGGTTAGAGGAGAAGGAGACGACTAGGTCTCTCTTTTGGAACTTGAAACCTAAACCAAAGAGCGTATTGCCCAAGGAAAAGCTCACTGACCAAACCCAATAAGCACAAAGCAAACAGAAAATAAAGCTAGGTTTGATGAGAAAGTCACCCCACTGAGGACCATTTTAGCAAAGTTGTTTCACCAAGTCCAAAGGAATCTATCAGGCACCAGAAAAGATCAGAACCCCCTTAACTCATAGGGACGAGTACAAGCATTGTGCCTTCCACGATCATTTTGGGCACTTAACCAATGACTACCGAAGCCTCCAGAGACAGGTTGAGGCGATGATAGCAAGAGGGAATTGCATAACTATTTGGTTGAAGGATAAAACACAATAGCTGGACAGAGTACGAAGGTCCTACATCAGGATAGAATAGTGAAGTTTATACAAGTGATCTAAGGAAAACCGGAAGAAGAGTTGTCAAAAGGAGCCTGTCGATCAAGGAAGAGGCAAGCATAGAAGCAGATTCGGATGGGAAGCATCAGTCTAATTAACCGAGGGACCTCAATGGAAGTTAAGATCGTTTTCAATGACAAGACCTAGAGGGGATACAAACGCCCCCATAACGACCAACTAGTCATCACCGTGGAGATGTCAAGGTGCCTCGTGAAGAGAGTGATGGTGGATCCAGATAGCAGTGCTAACATATTGACAGAAGAACAATTCAAAAAATTGGAAAACAATACCCTGGTTTGGCCAATATCCAGTCTTTTGGTCAGTTTCAGTAGGCATAGGGTAGAGTTTGTTGGTGTAGTAAAGCTGCCCGTCTTAGTAGCGGGGAGAGTCTTGGAAGAAAGTTTCATCATCATTAGCGAGACACTAAGCTACAATGCCACAATTGATCAAGGGAGGATTCACAGGATGAATGCAGTGCCCTCCACACTTCATCAAGTTATCAGGTATATGGACCTATCTCGAAGCATCGTGGTCGACATTAAAGGCGACCAAGTTGCATCTAAGGAGTGTTATCCAGTGGAACTAAAAGGATCAGCTAGGAAATAGGTGAAGAAGGATCCGGGAGCAGTGGTGTTGTGACAAGTTGTTCGGAGAAGTTTGGAGAGCCGAGTAGAAAGCCAAGGAGAAAGGTAAGCCCTAAGGGGCATTAAAAGTTATTACTCATTTTTAGTTTCATCTTCGAATTATCTTTAATTTTGTCCCAAGCAATGTAGTCTTGTAATAAATAGCGCTCCAACGGGAGAGAAAAGTAACGGCACCGGTTGCCTAAACGTACCTAAAACAAAATAAAGAGGCAAATGGTGCAAGAATGAAAGCCTAAAAAAAATATAGAGGCAAGTGACGTAAGTCCGAATGTACAGTCTATTGATGTGGTCAAAGTAGGGTTAAAAATAGTGATAAAGAATATACCCTTACGACAACCTAGTTTTACTTATCGGAAGTGCACAAATCGTATTGTAGTACAGTTCGACTTGAGAAAGATTATCGAATCCAAGGAACTAAGTCGTATTCTGAACTTTCACAAAGTAATACTCTTGAATTGTTATAAAAGTATGATTTTTGGTTTGTGATTTATTAACTAATTAATTAATAAAACAAGTAAAGATAGATTAATATAAGAACAGTAGAGAAAAGAATTAGGGTTTTCATACTCCATTACTAACAACATAATATAGCTATCTACTTGATCAATTGCAAGAGGGTGATCCATCACCCGTGAATCAGATTATACCGTAAATAGTCGAATATATCCCAAAACAAATACCATCAACCGGATTCACTACAACTCATCTCCGGACAGAGTGTGATTAGTGTATGCCATTTACTTTACTCTAATCTACTCCTACAACATGAAATTAAACTAAAACATGTCTATATCATCTCGCTGAGGCATGCCTGTGTAAATCTAGGGTTTTGAGTGTTAAGCACCATTGTGTAAAAAATCATGATATGCCAGAGAACACCAGATAAACATGATTGATTGAGATAATGCATTCATTCAATCTAAGACAAGAGTAAAATAAATATAAAACCCCTTATATTAAATAACTATGGTCTCTCATCTACACAATCACCACATGTGTGGTCTTCAGTTTCCCCTCGTTATAATTGAAACAAATAAATAAACTACATTACTTTGCTAGGGTTTTTAGATACCGGTTTAGTTGCTCATGGTGGAAGGAGACTGCATTGTTGATATAGAAATGCCCTCCATAATAGTATGCTCTGAATCTCTAGGCCTTGAATGACTCCCTTCATCAAAAGATGTAAATCTCCAAAGATAGTGCTCTGAAAATTATGTAATTAGAAGCTCCTTAGATCTGAATCAGACCTTGGTATTTATAAAATAAGTTAAGAAGAGTCCTGCTTGTATTAGACTTGTCTTGCTTGGAGTATGATTTCTCTTTGATGTGTTTCTCCCCAATTATGAGTCAAACCCCTTTAATTTGATGTAGATACATCTTATACACGTGCTTAGAAGTGTTGGAGTCGAACACAAAGGGTCCGTTTGGATACCCTGTTTTTTGTTTTTGTTTTTTTACTGTTCACAAGACTAAAAAAAAAAACACGTTTGGCAAACGCGTTTACTGTTCACTGTTTTTTCCCCAAGAAAACTGTTTTCTGTGAATAGTGTGTAAAAGTGGTGAAAACACCAAATACAACTTTTAGTTATTTTTTGAGTTTTTTCACTGTT
Organism: Cornus suecica; assembly: GCA_963922005.1. Taxonomy (NCBI): domain Eukaryota; kingdom Viridiplantae; phylum Streptophyta; class Magnoliopsida; order Cornales; family Cornaceae; genus Cornus; species Cornus suecica. Next base: position 58,909,167 of record OY998238.1, on the reverse strand, counting down.
TAGGTGGTAAAAACAGTGAAAACACCAAATCCATAAAATACAATTTTCACCAAATAAAAGTGGTGAAAACACCTTCATCCAAACGCTTTTTTGTTTTTAGTTTTTTCCTGAAAAAAACAAAGACAAATACAAAAACAGTTTTTATATTTGAAGACAGAAAACAAATACAAAAAACAGGCTTTCCAAACGCACCCAAAGTCATCCCAGGTCAAAAGGATCAATTCGAGTGAAAATGGGATTTTTGGCCCAATCTGCAGTTTTCTGCCTTTTCCTGCAGACACGTCTCACTCTTTTGATCATAACTCGAGCTACACAACTCTAATTGAGGCGTACTTTAGCTTGTTTTGACCAAGATATGGCCATCTGAAGTTGGCTGAAATTCTGGTCTTACGCTTGGGCGTAACTCATGCGTAGGCCTTATACATAGCTCATGCGTAGAAATGGTGATTTTAGCCACTTTTTGCTTACTGTCTGTGTAACTCATGCGTAGGAAAAACATGAAAATCACCTTTTCTAATTCTTCCTCCATTTGAACCCCCTCGACTTCGTTAGTATGTTTTCCGAAGTTTCGGCTCCGAAAAATATTATTTTTGCCCTCTAGGAGACATTTTTTTCTTAAAAATTCATATTTTTCTCTTTTTTCGAGTAGACACAAGCACATCATTGGTTAATTCACCAAAGTTAGATCATTTTTTTCATTAAGCTCCTGAAACACGCTTAGACATGCAAACCGTATAAAAACACCAAGTAATGGAATGATAAGACGTAACAATACCGAGTTAGGGGCATAGAACGGACAACATTCGACACCTATCACACCCCTAAACTTAAATATTGCTAGTCTCTTAGCAATGAACTCACAGGAGGACTTTGAAAACACCTCATGATTCTCTATTCTAACTACTCTACACTAATCCCTTGCTTTCGTGAGGGTCAACAATTACATTTAGCATGTGTAACAAGCCTTTTAAACCCTTAGGCAATGCATAGTGGACGAGTGAAGTCTCGTGAGGGTTAGCAATAGTACTCATAACTTCTCCATCATTTATTCTCACACATTCATGCATTCACATACTCATTAACCAAACCATGCTACAATATATAAAAAAATACGGATACAAATATTCTCACTCACTACCAAATAACAACTGTCTGAAGTTAATGTTGATAATGGTCCCCACTAGAGTAGACAACTTCGTTAATCTCTACTCCTAATATAGACAACCTTTTGTGCGTAAGTGAACTCCCCCTACAGCAAATTAATCTACTTTTCATATCTCTCCATCGTTTCCTTCCTTCGCTATATTTTTCACTTCATTTTTTTCATTTTTTTCTTCTTTTTTTCATTTTGTTTTTCCAAACTAGTGGCTTTAGTAGACGTTGGGCCAATGATCCCAAGGTAGATAGCTTTAGGTCACCAGGTGATAAAGTACCCCTCGGGCTTAATAATCCAGATCATTTAGGCTCAACTTGCAAAGACTTTCTAATACTTCACTTCTCTTTTCTTCTTTTTCATAAATGTTTTTTTTTTCGTAGCATTCAAAATTTTTCTGACTCAATACTCAAAGATCAACTAATTCAACAGTAGGGGTCATGTGCATGTGCTTATAGATCAAAATCGTCATTCTCGATTTCGATTTCACTAATTCATTCACCTATGTAAAACCACATCACCTCACTAACTCAATCTAATCATTACTCTCATGAGCGGGAATATCGCATCACGTACTACTCATATATCATAAACATGAATTCAATCATCTTGCAATGTAAAACACTCATGCATAAAAATAAAGAATTTCTCAAAAAAATTTAATTTTTTAATTTTTTCTTTTTTTCAATCATTCCCTTAACCAACTATACCTCCCCCCAAACTTAAATTCAACCATGTCCTCATCTTTCACAGTCATAACTATGAGAAAAAATATAGTTACCCTTGAAGTGCAGTTCCAGACTTTCAACAGTACTATGCTTGTTCCCCCCCCCCCCCCCCCCCCCGGAAACTTTATTTGAGCCACCTGTAGAAATATTTAACAAAACACAAATACCCAATATCATAGCAAGGGAAGAAAACATTCATCATCGCTTTTCGGAAATCATTACTCAATATAACACAATGAATGATTTTTTTCTTTATTTATTTATTTATTTTTATAAAAGAACTTTGATTTGCCCTTAAGGGCCTACAATCATATGAATTGAAATTGCAAAAATTAAATGACATACTATTCTACAAACCAATGCTAGAAACTAACTTTCACAGCCTAGGACCCATGTTTAATGCCAATGGCACGATAGCTCCGCAAAGGGTTATCCAACACCATTCCTCTCCGCCACACTTCCATCACATGTTGGAGCAAGTGTGGGAAGTAGATTGTTCAATGGTGTCCATCGTGAACATTCAATAACGAGCAAGACATCAAGCAAATAATAATCATCATATAATTTTCCTTTTTTATCATACTTTACATTCATCCCATGTTTAGCACTTGTGTCCAATGATTCTTCTATCGATGAATAAGGTAATGGGTCCTTTATCACATTATCAATCCCATCAATTACATAGTACTCATCCCCTCCTTGTTTATCTTCAATACGCGGTTCCTCGAGACATTGGGTAAATAGTGCTTTAGGTCCATATGGTGTCTCTTTTGGCTCTTGTGGTAAAGGAATGATTTGCACACACTCGTCCTGTGAAATGTCACTCTCAGTTTTAAAGCTTTCCTCTGTTTCACTATAACCATCCTCCTCATCTTCAAAATTAACTACCACTTGATTCGGCAATTTCTACATTCTTAAAGTGTCAGCTAGTTGCCCTACTTGGGTTTCTAACTTAGATAAGGCTTTGAGAATGAGAGTTCATCAATTGGAGGGTTGCCTGAAAATGATTAGATTGGTTTTTAAAGTCTCTCAAGGCGCTCATCATTTCATCCTCAAAACTAGGTGGTCTAGACGGTGAATTTTGATTTTGAAATTGGGGTTGATCTTGGTTGAAGGGTCAGAATGATTGGGTATTATTGGACTAAAAATCTTGAGTACTGAATGATTGTTGGCTTCTATTGAAACTTGGCTGAGGATTTTCAGTGCTCGAAAAGTATGAATTATCTGTATTGTATGTGATATCCTCTCAATTTCGAGTGGTTGCTTCAATTTTGCCCAAAGATGCTAAGAATCTATCTTTAAAAGAAAATGGCTCCGGACGCGAATATGCACTTGACTCTTCAAATTGGAATTGATTAGATGGTTGCTGATAATAATCTTGACTATACGGTCGATAAACTTAATTCGTGATCAAAAAATTGTGTATCCTCATTAAAGCTTTGATATGAATTTCCTATACCTGGTTGTTGGTATTGGAAATTGGGATGATCTATCCAATCCGGATTGTATGAATTATAATATGGAACATTCACCGAATTGGTGTAGGCAGTATACATTTTTTTAAATAAAAACTAACTACTTCTAAACTATTCTAACTATGGACAGAAAATAAAGCTAAAATTATGCGTAAAATTAAGCTACACTAGAACTCACAAAGTGGTCCAGCAACGCAATCGTCACTGCTTCACTGGTTCCTTTTGCGCTTTTTAGTGTACCTCGCAAAAATACACAATCCAAATTTAGATATAATACAATACAAATAAATAATTCAAGTATACTAAATTACTAAAATTCAAAATATCCGTTAGTCCCCGGCAATGGTGTGAAAAACTTGATGCGCGTCAATTGGGGTTAAAAATAGTGATTATGAATAGACCCTTACAACAACCTAGTTTTACCTATCGCAAGTGCACGAATCGTATTGTAGTACAGTTTGGCTTGAGAAAGGTTATCGAACTTAAGGGACTAAGTCGTATCTCAACTCTCGGAAAGTAATACTCTTGAATTGCTATAAAAGTATGATTTGTGGTTTGTGATTTATTATATAACTAATAAAGCAATTAAAGATAGGTTAAGACAAGAATAATAGAGAGAAAAACTAGGGTTTTCATACTCCACCACTAACCGCATAATATAACTATCTACTTGATCAATTGCAAGAGGGCGATCCATCACCTGTGAATCAAATTATAGCACATAGAGTTGAATATATCCCAAAACAGATACCGTCAATTGGATTCGCTACAACTCATCTTCGGACAAAGTGTGATTAGTACATGCCATTTACTTTACCTTAATATACTCCTACAACATGAAATTAAACTAAAGCATGTCTATATCATCTCATCGATGCATGACCTGTGTAAATCTAGGGTTTCGGGTGTTAAGCCCCATTGTGTAAAAAATCATAACATGCTAGAGAACACCAGATAAATATGATTGATTGAGATAATGCAATCATTCAATCTAAGACAATAGTAAAATAAATATAAAACCCATTATATTAAATAGCTATGGTCTCTCATCTACATAATCATCACAGGTGTGGTCTTCAGTTTCCCCTTATTATAATTGAAACAAATAAATAAAATACACTACTTGGCTAGAGTTTTGTTAGAAAACCCTAGATACCGGTTTAGTTATTCATGATAGAAGGAGATTGCATCATTGATGTAGAAATGCCCTCCATAATCGTCTGCTATGGATCTCTAGGTCTTGAATAGCTCCCTTCTTCAAAAGATGTAAATCTCATGAGATAGTGCTCTCAAAATTGTGTAATTAGAAGCTCCTTAGATCTGGATCAGACCTTGGTATTTATAGAAGAAGTTGAGAAGAGTCCTGCTTGTATTAGACTTATCCCGCTTGTAGTAGATTCCTCTTTTATGTGTTTCTCCTTAATTATGAGCCAAACCTCTTTAATCTGATGTAGATACACCTTATAAATGTGCTTGGAAGTGTTGGAGTTGAACACAAGATCATCCCAGGTCAAAAGGATCAATTTGGGTCAAATTGGGATTTTTGGCCAAATTTGTAGTATTCAGTTTTTTTCTGCAGACACATCTCACTCTTTTGATCATAACTCGAGCTGCATAACTCTGATTGAGGTGTACTTTAACTTGTTGGAAATATGACTTCAAGCTCTTAAGTTTAGGCTCAAGTATTACCATTTGGACATGTTTTGACCGAGATATAGTTGTTTGAATTTAGTTGAAATTCTATTCCTACGCTTGAGCATAGCTCATGTGTAGGCCTTATGCATAGCGCCCCAGCCATGTACGTAGCTCATGCGTAGAAATGGTGATTTTAGCCACTTTTTGCTTACTTTCTGCATAGATCATGAGTAAAAAAAACATAAAAATCACTTTTTCCAATTCTTCCTCTGTTTGAATCGCCTCGACTCCATTAGTATGTTTTCCGAAGTTTCGCCTCCGAAAAATGTCGTTTTTACCCTTCGGAAGATACTTTTTGCTCGAAAAAAAAATCCTATTTTGCTCTTTTTTCGGGTAGACACAAGGACATCCTTGGTTAATTCACCAAAGTTAGCTCGTTTTCTTCATTAAGCTCCTGAAACACGCTTGGACATGCAAACCGCATAAAAATACCAAGTAACGGAATGATAAGACATAACAATATCGAGTTAGGGGCATAAAACGGACAACATTCGGCACCTATCACACCCCCAAACTTAAATATTGCTAGTTTGTTAGCAATGAACTCAAAAGAACTTTGAAAACACCTTATGATTCTCTATTCTAACTACTCTACACTAATCCCTTGCTTTCGTGAGGGTCAACAATTCATTTAGCATGTGTAACAAGCCTTTTAAACCCCTAGGCAACGCCTGGTGGATGAGTGAAGTCTCGTGAGGGTTAGTTATACTACCCACAACTTTTCCATCATTCGTTCTCACACATTTATGCATTCACATACTCATTAACCAAACTATACTACAATATACAAAATAACACAGATACAAATATTCCCACTCACTACCAAATAACAACTGTCTTGAGTTAATGTTGATAATGGTCCCCACTACAGTAGATAACTTCATTAATCTCTACTCCCAATCTGGACAACCTTTCGTGTGTAAGTGAACTCCCCCTATAGTAAATTAATATACTTTTCATATCTTTTCATCGTTTGCTTCTTTTGCTATGTTTTACACTTATTTTTTTTTCTTTCTTTTTATTTTATTTTTGTTTTTCCAACCTAGTGTCTTTAGCAGACGTTGGGCCAATGATCCCAAGCTAGACTGCTTTAGGTCACCAGGTGATAAAACACCCCTCGGGCTTAATAGTCCAAACCATCTAGGCTCGACTTTCAAGAATTTTCCATTATTTAACTTCCTATTTTTTTCTTTTTCATATTTTTTTCTCTTTTTTTTTTTTCATAGCATTAAAAAAATTTTCGACTCAATACTTAAAGATCAACTAATTCAACAGTAGGGATCAATACTTAAAATCGTCATTCTTGGTTTTTATTTCACTAATTCATTTACCTATGTAAAATCACATCACTCCACTAACTCAATCTAATCATTATACTCATGCGTGAAAACAAAGAATTTCTCAAAATTTTCTCAAATTTAATTTTTTTTTCAATTTTTTCATTCATTCCTTTATCCTATAACTAACTATACCTTCCCCCCAAACTTAGATGAAACCATGTTCGCATGGTCCTCAATCATACCCAAAAGATGAAAATATAGTTACCCTTGAAGCGCAGTTCCGGAATTTCAACTTTGTATGCACGTCCTCCCCCCCAAACTTGAATTGAGCCACATGTAGAAATATTCAACAAAGAACACATACCCATATCATAGCAAGGAAAGAAGAAATACAATCATCACTTTTCAAAAATTATAACTCAGTACATCACAATGAATGAGTATTTTATTAATAAAATAAACAATAATTTGGCTATAAGGGTCTACAATCCTACGAAATTGAAATTACAACCTATTCTAAGGAATTTAGAACAAATCCTAAATCTAATCCTAGACCTATAAATACTACTCCAACTACGACTCCTAACCATTCCTTCTTTCTACAGACCCTCATTCACTATTCTTAGCCATGTTCAAGAGCAGTCATAAGACATTCAGTCCAACACACTTCATTCATCTCTTTAAATCGATCTCTCAAATGGACCTCGAGGATCTTTGATATCAACATTGGATATGGAATATGCCAATCCATCTCGTTTTTGCCTTCCTCTACTCCACTCATAATCCTCTACACCATTATCATGTTAGCCATCATCAATTTAGGCATTGATACCAAATAACCCTTTAGAATGCAATACAGTGCTTTCATCATCATAAATCCCTGTCACCTTGACGGTGATTCGAACATACTTGTGATGTGAGCACACAATCCAAATACAATAAATCCGGGTCAATGTGATACTTTTCCACCACTTAATCCTTAGGGTTCGGTATGTACCTAGGAAATATCTCAATTATCATCTCTGCCTTCGTAAACGACCACTCCGAAGAGATTGATGGATACTTGGTGCGAAGGTGGTCCGAACATCCTTGTGGTATTTTTCAATTTTGAGTAATGATTTCTTCATCCACCACCATCGGCTCACTTCTATCGTCCATCCGAACTCAGATAACCTCTTGTCCCCTCGGTCCTTCTATGATCATCTTTTCGTAGAAACGTTGAACCAAATTCGAGTACACTCTTAATCGTGCCGGACTCTCCAAATTCATCAATCCTCTTTCTCTTAGGATTTCTACCCTTGGTGTTATCAGCGGATGTGTCATTGTGTCCAAGAGAAACATAAGCTCATATTGAACTCTACATTCAGCAAAAGAAGGAGGAGTTGTAAAAGTTGGTGGTGATGGTGGTGCGACCAAAGTTTGATGATGCTTACGCGCCTCTTCATCCAGTTCATCATCCTCACTACTATTAGAGTTAGAGTTAGCGTCAATTACCTCCGAGGTGGTATCATCTTCAAACATCCCCTCTGGATCAGATTCAATTTCGTACTCCTCGTCCATCTTATGTGCACTCCCATCAGAAGAAGAAGAAGACATCACTCTCTCTCTACACTTTTTCCCTCGAAGCTCTAGTGTTGAATTAAGAGAATTATGAGCCCCTAAAGATTGCATTTATAGACGAATGATCTAAATATGATTAGGAAAAGGAATTGGAATCTTTGTTGGAGTTTAAGAGTGGAATCAAACAACAATTCAACTTTGAAATGCACTTGAACTCCAACTCTTACTCGCAGTAGGATATTTACCTAGACTCCTACCTAAATTCTAAAAATTCCTAAAAACTACTCCTAATTAATCCTAGTAATGTAGAAGTACAAATCCATCCACAAAACGCCACATTTCGGAACTTTTTCCAAAATTTATGGAATTTTGCGCAGATCCCTACGCATAGGCGTAGGGGTGGGCATAACAGTCCTATGCTTATGGGTACGCTATGTGCGTACATAGCAAATGGAATTTTTTTTTATGGTTTTATTTTTTGATTTTTTCCATGCTTCCCATACTCATGCTTTAACACCATACTGGTGTGTGTCAGGTGTGTACAAAATATGTGGTTAAAAATAACACTTTAACGACACTAGGTTTTACCCTACGTAAGTGCACAAATCGATTGTAAAATAGCAAAGGCTTGAGTAAGGGATATCGATCCCAAAGAGACTAAGATTGTTCACTTTAGTGATTCAAAAACACTGAATTATATTTTTTGAAAATGGTTTGTTTGTGTATATAAAGACCAAATTATCTATTTTGACTAAAATTATCCAGAAATCAAATTAAATTGGTTGTGATTCAAATGAGGGAGAAAATTAGGATTTTCATCACTCCGCCATTAACTGCATAATATAGTTCCTCACTGTATCAACTGTAAGAGGGTGATCCATAACTGTGAATCAGGTCGTACCACAAATAGCTAAATACGACCCCAAAAAGGAGGACCATCACCCGGATTGCGACAACACGTCTCATGAGTTACCTAACTAGTGCATGCCAATTATATTACTCTAATCTACTCCTAATGCATGAAAATAAATTAAAGCATGTCTATATTAAATCGCTAAGGCACGACTTATGTTAACCTAGGGTCTCAAGTTTCATTACCACCATTTTGTAGAAAACCATAATTAAGCATCCGAGTTTCAACCCATAGTGAATAATAATAGTTGTGAAAAATAATACATTCATTCCATCTAAGAAAATAATTTAGAACAAACATATAATTTTATATTGCAAATCAGTATGGTCTCTTAATTACTACAATCATCACAGTATGCTCAACAGTTTTCTCTCATTACAATTGAATAACAATGAAAGAACTACATTACTTGGCTAGGGTTTTGCTAGAAAACCCTATATACCGAGTTAGTTGGCCATGGTGGAAGGTGACTGCATCGTTGATGTAGAAACGATCTCCATGGTCTTCTTCTCCGGATCTCTAGGTTTGAATACGACTCTCAATAGTAGTAAGTCTGAATTAATAAACCTCTAAAACTCACGACTGAACAACCTCTAATGAACGTCTCCCCTTTCGTATATATATAGGAAATGGTATAGAGAGGCCCTTTTCAGTTTTTTCACTCCTTTTCTCATGCAAACCCTAACTTCTGATATATAGAGGTGTATATACATGTATATAGAGGTCTGGAGTCACATGCACGTCTTCAAATTAAACTGGGGGTAGAACAGGCAAAAACCATCAAAAAAACCATAAAACTTACAACAGATACGCTTCAAGCGTACCTGGCCTAAGCTTCAAGCATACCTCCAAACGTAAAAATGTGTTTTCCAGCCACTTTTTGAAACGGAAAGCGTAGGCACAAGTGTAGGTATTTTATGGAAAATCACTTTTCTCCGTAAATGCACCAAAACGACCGCCTTGAACCCGTGATACTTTTTACTGAAGATAACGGCTTCTTGAAATGCCGTTTTTACTCTTCGGGAGCCATTTTTGTCCCGGACTACCTCTTTGACTCTCCTCTTTTAATAGAAAGAACACACTATTCGGTTAATTCACCGAAGTTAGTTTTATTTCTTCGTTAAGCTCCTGAAACATGCTTTAACACACAAATGCCATAAAAATACCAAATAATGAAATGAAAGGACGAACAATAGTGAGTTAAGGGGTCAAAATGTCTAATATTTGACACCTATCACACCCCCAAACTTATATATTGCTAGTCGCTTAGCAATAAATTCAGGGAACTTTTTTTGTGATGATTTCTTTTCTATCTATTCTAACTAATCTAACATAATCCATTGCTTTCGTGAGGGTTGATGATTACACTTAGCATGTGTAACAAACCTTTTAAACCCCTAGGTTACCCCTAGTGGACGAGTGAAGTCTCATGAATGTTTCCAGTAATGGTACCTACAAACATCTCAGTTCTCTGGAATAACACAGTCATGAGTCCATACACTAGTTCAATTAAGTCATGACATAATGCAAAAGATAACATGGATGCAAATACTCCCACTCACTACCGAACAATAATTATATCAAGATTCATATCATGAATGGTTCCCACTAAAGTGAATGATTTTGCTACTTTCTACTCTCAATCCAGACAACCTTCCATGATCTTTTGAACATTCGACTATGATATTTCAATTTCTCTTTACCTACTTCATTGATCAAATTTTTGCCATTTTTGATAAAAACATATCTTTCCATCTTTCCACTTTTATCCATTTTTGTCATTCTAAGTCTCCAGACTTTCCAGCGAGGATTTTTAGTCCCGACCAATTGGGCCCGAGCTTTTTTCATGAGATTTATGCTCATCAGTCTTCTCCCCTTTAAACGTAACAGTGATATTGGTGATACCAAGGCCCAGTTACTCAGCTTGAATAATTGCTTTTTGCATTTTATTTTCTCAAAACAAATTTCAATTTTCTCCATTTCAACCATAACATCTCCCCTTCTCCCCTTTAATTGTGGCAAAATTATTTTTTCAGCTACATAGTTAAAGATCAACATATTTCCCATAGTAAATGTGGGCTTGTGCTTATAGGTCAAAGTCGTCTTTCTTAATTTCAAATTCACTCATTCATCCACCCATGTAAAACCACATTACTTCACTAACTCGATTTAACAATTACTCTCATGAATGAGAATATCACAACACATGCTACTCGTACATTATAAACATGAACTCAATCAAATTGTAATTCAAATCAATCATGCGTGAAAACAAAGAACTGGTCCAAAATTTTAAAATTTCATTCCAATTAATTCTATACCCTCACCCCCAAACTTAAATCAGCCCATGTCCTCATGTTAAAAAATAATATAGGAAAACATATATAGTTTACCCTTGACGCTCAATTCTGGACTCCAAAACAAAGCATGAATCCCCTCCCCCAAACTTGATTTGGATCACCTGTAGGAATCAACAAAGCACAAATACCCAATCATAGCAAAGGAAAAAGAAATTTAAAAAATATACAGAATTTCAGACAAAAATTTCAAGGAATTAAAAATTCTTTCTTTTTTTATTTATTTATTAATTTTCAAAAATAATGATGATAATAATAATAATAATAATAAAATAATTTGGCCTTAAGGAGCTACAATCCTATAAAATAAAATAAAAATAAAGACGTGACACCGTCCCTAAAAACAAAACAAAACAAAACCAAAAATCATAATACTAAAATTAAACCATAATCTCAAGCATCCTCTTTTTCTTCATCAGTAGTCACGACGCTCTTTAACCATATCCGGTAGTCTCCTATCTCTTTCAATTTATCCAAGTCTTCCACCAGATATATCTTCATAATTGTCCACCGCATCTCATCCAGCTCCTTCTTCCTATCACCTAATTACTCTGCAATGATCTTCAATAAAAAAAATGGGTATGGAAGATAATGTTCAAATTTATCTGCACCCGCCCACTGTCTACTCATAATTGCTCGGGAAATTGACATCTCAGCCATGATCACCGTCAGAATACACACTTTACACCCATGAGTTAGGGCATACAATGTTCTAAGCATCATGTGGTCCCTTACACTAGTCTGATTATTTGGCCAAATTTGAGCCGAAATAACACAATCCAAATAAAGCAGATCCGACTTCAACCACCAATTTTCACATGTTTTATCACCTGGATCTGACACAACACACAATTCTCTCACTATCTCCTCATCCGTATGTGACCATACCCGAGGATGCTCTATTAGTCTTCCTTCTAAGTTTGCCGGACTACCAATTGGTATATTCCACGCATCGGCAATACTTCTTTTCCAATCACAATAGGAGCACTCCACTGAGTCACTTTAGCTGACATAATCTCAAATCCTAGCGGTCCTAAAATCGTCATATTTTCATAGAATTTTCGCACCAAGCCCAGATACACCTTTTCACTCGCCGGTTGCTCTAACTATGCAACCCTCGTTCCTTAAGAATTTTCCTCCCGATTGCAGTTAATACTCGGTTCATCCTCTCCTGATGAAATATTTCTTCAAATTGCAGCCTGCACTTCAAAAACGATGTCGGTGTGGTTTTTCTTTCTTTCCAACTTGTTGTTCCATTAATTTAACTTTCATCCTCTACATACGGTTCGTCCTCCTCTATGAACTCCTCCGGGTCAGAATAATTCGCATTATCACCATCCATCCTCACACTCCCGAGATAGAAAGAAGAAGAAGAAATAATAGAATGATAAAATCTAACTGTATTGCCCAACTGTTGTGAGTTGTGAATTGTGTCTACCCTATGGGTGTATTTATAGATGGATATAGAAGACTCAAAGAAGAAAATGATTTGAAACCCTTATTTGAATATGAAAGTGGAAACAACTCATGATCCAACTCCAATTTGTATTTCCATTCTACTTCCTTGTCGGACTAGGATTACTCTAAAACCTCTACAAAAATTCTTCAAAATACCTTAAACAAATCCTAATATAAATACATATACAAACCAGGCCAAAACACCTCTTAGATAGGTTAATTTTTCAATTTTCAAAATCACCCTCGTAGTACCCTACGCTCCAAGCGTAGCTACGTTCCAAGCATAGGCTTGTCTTGAAATTATTTTTTATTTTTTCAAATGGCCCCCTTCCGATCAATTCATATATGTATAAAACACATGCACCCCCAAACTTAAATGCATAAATGTCTGCATAGTGTGATTAAAAACTTGAAAGAATTCAAAACATCAGCACATTGAATATAAGCGAAAACATCAGGGGACACATCAAACTCGATAAAATTAATTTAAAAAAAGTTGTCATTTTGTAAAATATAAAAATAACAAAAAAATTTAAAGAATAATCGTTAAAACGGTCACATAAAACCCTATCACAAAGTCTATCCGCTCCATGATTTATCTCTAACAAAAATATAACCAAAGAAAATAAAAATAAAAAAATCTAAACTAAGACTACACTAAGCCTCATCATCCGAGGTCGGTGGTGTAGGTGGAAGATGTACGCCCAAATGCTGCCTCATGCCATTAACCCTATGGCATAATTGCCTATGATCTCTCCTACGGGCCTGTCTCTCCTGATTATATCTCTGCTCCAGTCTTAGCTCTAATCCCTGTATCCGTGCCATAAGAGCATCAAATTAAGCCTAAGACAAGGTGACGGTACCACCCGCAAGTGCCTTTGGCATAATAACCTCCTCCTCAACTGCCGACATCTATGGCATAACAACATCATCATCAGCGGCATGAGCATCCAGAGCCATACCTGCATTAGCCTGTGCTTGGGCCTGTGTATCATAACCTGGTAATAGACCAAACCCCGGTCTCTGTGCCATAACAACATCCGCATGTAACCGGATCCACACACCTATCCACATCCCTCTGGAATACAGAGACGCATCCCTGAATCGATTTGGCTCACCCGCATCCATCTCGATCCCGACATCAAATATCAACTTCATCACTAAGCATGGGAATCGGACCTTGAATAAACGCTGCAAAATTTTTAAGTCCTTGAGTAAGTGGATGTAATGCGCATACAAGCCCCCCACAAAATATGTGGAATAAAAATCCACCGCCCAAACTCGAAAGCATAATGGAAGGCCGGAAATGGTGCATAACACATAGTCACATGGCTGTGTGGAAGAATCTGTGAACGAACTATCACGTCCCAAAACCAGAGCCTTGGGTGATAGTTTGACTTCTTTGTGGAGTTCCTCCATTCATCAGCCCACTCCCTCGCAGTCTGAAGTATAACAAGATCGGTAATAGATGGGAGTATCTCGGGTATATGTGGGAACTCAGCAGCTAACTCAGGCGGACACTCGTCCGAAATACCCCATACATCAGCAATAGTCTGGGGAGTAATTTCAAACTTAGTACCTCAGACCACTGTCTGTAGCCTCCTCCCTCTGCTGAAATGCTACATGTGTAGCCAGAACTCCTGGATCATGTCCTCACAAATATGTGGGGTAGTCAGGGCAAGAATAAGTAGTAAGCAGCGGGCCCTCAATCGACCTATCATCTAGGCAGGTATTGGTTGTAGCCTATCAAACATGACCACCAAATAGGTACGCTCCTACTGATACTTCTTTCGGATAGCCTGATCTAGCAAATCCTCAACCGCTGTTGTCTGGGGCACAGGTAAAAATGTAGTCAAAACTCTAGGGTCACCCTCTACTGGTGGTTCAGGTACCCTCTCATCCAAATGACCAACATCCTTTCCCTATTCAGCATCATCCTCATGTGAACCACTATCACTCTCAGTATCCTCATCCATTTTCTCAACCTATGGCTCAAGCACATGTGGCGGTGATGGTGCGCATGGAGTAACTAGCCCTACTATAAGCCTCCCATAGGGTAGGTGAAGATCACGACCCTGTGTGGTGGACTCAGGCACCTCCGCCTCAAAAGTTGAGGAAGATGAAGATGCTGAGTCGACATACTGTGGTCTCGAGGCTCGTGTACTCCAGCAGAAAATAGGTTCTCGATTAGGAGATTATGATCTCAAACTCTACCGAGCATCATGCTTTACTGGTTTGGCCGCCTCAGCCACTCGCCTCATCGCACCCTTAACCCTTGCCATACCTATAATATGGAAATTTCAAAATATAAGCGATACTATTCCGGACACTAAATAAAACTCAAACTATATCTAAATATACCCAATATGATGATTAAACAAGCCTTTATCCCAAGAGTTCGATATTCAAGCCGCTTTCGAAGTCGAAGAACTCAACTTTTGGAAAAGGGATCAAAATATGATTTTCATCGAACTCGTTCGTCAATACTAGTTTAGAATAGTTAAATAAGTCATATGAAATCAAAATAATGGAACAAAACTCACCGAAATGAGAGAAACGATGATTTTCCAAAAATTGAGTTTCGGAGACTTTTGGAGTTCTTCATGTGAATCCGGATCAATAACAAACTAATCTGACGATCCGCCGTCAAGGAATGATGAGGAATTGGATGAATAATTGGTAGAAACAAACTTCGTGAAGATTGGTGGAGAAATGAGGGAGATAGGAGTTTGAATGGAAATTAAGGGAATGACCTGACGGGTTTGTTTTATAACAGGCCTGTCGCTATGCTTGAAGCGTATTTGGGCCTACGTTTGAAGCGTAGGTCCACTTGGCCCAAAAATGTTTTCTTCATCTTCACATGCCATCTTCAACCCCTTACACTCTTAATGCTTCCTACACACCCCTAGCTATCCTATTGGCTCAATCTACCCTTCCTACTCAGATGATGATCGTTTTGCGACTCGATTTTACATACTCGATCTTAAATACCGAAACGACTAAATTAATGTCTACACGTACAAACTAGGATCAAAATCTACTCTTCATTACCTAGTACCAATATTTAACATCATTGGTGCGATGTTGCTGTCTCTCAATACTTCGGATCAAGTTTATCCAGCTCGGGTGGTGGTTCAGTTAGATAAATCATTTTTACCACATACTCGGCTGGTTGAACCTCTATGTAATGCTTTAATCTTTGTCCATTCTTGACAAACTTCTTTCCAGTGTCAGGATCATCGAGCTCCACGACTCCATGGGGGAAAACCCTCATAATTTTATATGGCCCATCCCATCTCGATTGGAGCTTACCAGGAAATAACTTGAGTCTCGAATTAAATAGCCACACCTTTTGGTCGGGCTTAAAAACTTTATTTCTAATATGCTTATCATGAAACACTTTTGTTCGAGTATTATAAATCTGAGAGTTTTCATATGCATTATTTCTTAACTCCTCAAGCTCCTGAAATTCAAGTTTCCTCTGTGCACCGACTTATTTTATATTGAAATTCAATCTTCGAACAACCCAGTATGCTCGGTGTTCCAGTTTTACAGGAAGATGACATGCTTTACCATATACTAGTCTATACGGTGTCATACCAATTAGCATTTTAAACGCAGTCCTGTACGCCCAAAGTACATCATTTAGCCTTCTTGGCCAATCCTTTAAGTCAGGACGCACAATATTTTCCAAGATATTTTTAATCTCCCTGTTTGAGACATCCACTTGACCTTGTGATTGGGGGTGATATAGCGTACCAATTCTATGAGTGACACCGTATTTCTCACACAAAATAGGAAGAAACCGATTGTCAAAATGGCTTCCACCATCACTGATCAAAACTCTTAGCATATCAAATCATGAAAAAATGTTTGACTTTACAAAAAATTTCACCACGTCATGGTCAGCATGTTTGGTCGCTATAGCTTATACCCATTTCGAAACATAATCAACCCCCACAAGTATATACTCCTTCTTATTTGCTTTTGGAAATGGTCCCATGAAATCAATACCCCAAATATCAAATAATTCTACAATCAGAATTGGTGTTAAAGGCATCATGTCTTGTCGAGATATGGATCCAAGCTTTTGACATCGCAGATATGCCTTACGAAACTCGAAAGCATCCTTAAATATGGAAGGCCAATAAAATCCACTCTGTAGCACCTTGTGGGCTATCTTCTGAGCTTTGAAATGCCCTTCACACTCCAGCGTGTGACAAAACGTCAGTATGCTTTGCACCTCACTCTCGGGGACGCATTTTCTGATAATCTTATTAGAGCAATACTTATACAGTCACAGTATCCCAGATATAGAATTTTAATTAGCTGAAGAATCGGTCTTTCTCATTCTTGGACCATCCTTTTGGAATTTGACATGTGGCTTTATAATTGACAATATCAACATACCACGGTATTTGTTCCACAACAGCCACATTAAACAGATGTTAATCCGGGAAACAATCCTTTATAGGAGTAATTTCCTTTGCGAATTCGACGATAATCCTTGACAAATGATCCGCCACAACATTTTTCGAACCCTTCTTGTCTTTGATTTCCAGGTCAAATTCTTGTAACAACAAAATCCATCGGATTAGCTTGGGTTTAGAGTCCTTCTTGGTTAGCAAATGCCTCATCGCGGCATGATCCGAGTAAACAATAACCTTGGTGCCCAATAGATATGATCGAAATTTATCCATGGCAAAAATAACTGCTAGCAACTCCTTCTCGGTAGTTGTATATTTCATCTGAGCTTCATTCAGAGTCCTACTGACATAGTAAATTGTATACGGCAACTTATCTTTTCTCTGACCCAACACAACTCCTATGGCATAGTCAAAAGCATCACACATGAGCTCAAATGGTAGAGACCAATTTGGCGGACGAATAATTGGGGCTATTGAGAGTTGTGTACGCAACTCCTCAAAGGCATGAAAACACTTTTCATTAAAGACGAAGGTTGCATCCTTAGCCAATAAGTTTCATAATGGCCAGGCGATTTTGCTAAAATCTTTAATAAACCGTCGGTAAAACCCGACATGGCAAAAAAAAAAGTGTATCTGCTTAACAGATGTGGGAGGAGGCAATTTTGAAATTAATTCAACTTTTGCTTTATCTACCTCTATCCCTCTCTTTGATACAATATGGCCCAGTACTATCCCCTCTTGAACCATAAAATGGCACTTTTCCTAACTTAGGATCAGATTCGTCTCCTTGCATCTCTTAAGTACCAGTTCTAGATGTTTTAAACAGTCTTCAAAGGTTTTCCCAAAAATTGAGAAGTCATCCATGAACACTTCAAAAACTTTCTCTACCATGTCAGAGAAGATAGACATCATACACATTTGGAATGTTGATGGCGTATTACATAAACCAAAAGACATCCATCTATACGCAAAAGTGCCATACGGACAAGTAAAAGTGGTTTTATTCTGATCAATAGGATCAATCGCCACTTGATTGTAGCCGGAATATCCATCCAAAAAGCAGTAATAGCTCTTTCCGGCTAACCTCTCCAGGATTTGTTCAATGAATGGCAATAGGAAATGATCCTTCCTGGTGTTCAGGTTGACCTTCTTGTAGTCAATACACACACGCTATCCCGTGGTCATGCGTTATGGAATTAGCTCACCTTTTGAGTTTGGCACCACTGTGATGCCCGACTTCTTCGGCACCACTTGAGTTGGACTTACCCATGTGCTATCAGAAATGGGGTAGATGATACCCGCATCTAGTAATTTCACAATTTCTTTCATCACCATCTCTTTCATATTTAGATTCAGCCTTCTTTGCATTTCTATTGATGGCTTTGCATCCTCCTCAAGATGTATGCGATGTATGAAAATCGAGGGGTCTATACCTTTCAAGTCAGCAACACTCTATCCTATTTCCTCTTTGTTCTCACTCAAGACTTTGACCAGACTCGATTCCTGTTTTTCTGTTAGCTTTGAAGAGATAATCAAAGGAAGAGTCTCATCGGGTCCCAAGAAAACATATTTTATCTTTTCAGGCAGTTCCTTGAGTTCCAAGGTAGGAGGACTAGTTAAGGATGGAATTGGTGGAGTATTTAAAACTATCGGAAGTGGTTCTACCGGTTCCTTCCATGGTTGAGTGTATAAAGTAGTCTCCATCTCATCCAACTCTTCATTTTGATGCTTCCAATATGACTCCCATTTAGCCACTTCCTTATCCGGTCATTCTCTAGTCATAAATGACTATAGCTCATCCTTCTTCAGGATTTGAGTCCCAAAATTTGCTATGATATTATCCAGTTCATCGCACTCATTAATCTGGAAACATTCCCCTGATTTAGACAATTGGTGGCTTCCTTCGAACACATTCATCCTAACCTTCATATTTCCAAATGTCATATCCATGGCTCCGATTCTGCAGTTAATGCATGCATTCGCCGTGGCCAAGAATGGTCTTCCTAATATCACCAGAATGTGTTTCTTTGAGTCAAGAACAACAACTATATCCAAGACTACAAAATCAATCGAAAAATAAAACTTTCCCACTTGAACAATGACATCTTCAAGAACTCTTCTTGCCTGCTTGACTGATCGATCAACAAATTGAAGTACGACCCTAGTGGGACTGAGCTTACCCAACCCTAGCTGTTAGTAGACTGAATAAGGAAACAAGTTAATACTCACACCTAGATCAAGAAGAGTTCTACCAATTTCCTGGTCACCAATAACACATGGAATAGGGGGAGCACCAAGATCTTTCCTCTTAGGTGGAGTATCACTTAAAAACAATGAACTCACTTGCTCAGTCAAGAGTCTTTTTGTTGGAATATTCGCTCTGCTCTTTTGCTTTTGGGTGCAAAGATCTTTGAAAAACTTAGTGTAAGGCGGTATCTGGGCGATTACATCTAAGAGAGGTAAATTAATCTTGATTTGTGGGAACATTTCAAACATATGAGATTCTTTCATCTTCCCGTACTTGGCCAGCTATCTAAGACGCTGAGGAAATGGCGTTGCCTCCTCGTAACTTGCCCTATCTAGCTCTTCAAGTAATGTCTGATCGACATTATCTTCCATTGATGGTTGATTCTTCTGGACTCTTTTAGCTTCCTTTCTTTGCTCTTCTTCAGCTTTTTTCCATTGTGCTTGTTCGACCTCCTTTCTTTTCTGCAACCTCTCTTCATCTTCCTCCTCAACTTTACTCTCCACTTCCCTTCCACTTAGTAGAGTCGTGATTGCTTGAACCATTTCATGAGGTTCATTGACAAATGATCCGAGCTCTAGTGCTTGTTGTGGCCTTGGGTAATGACTGTGTATGAATGCCTAGCTTGTTATAAATGTCCAGTATAACCTGCTCTAACCTATTAGTCTGGAAATTGGATAGAGGATTTTGGCTTCTTTGAGGCTGGGTTGGTAGTTATATGGTTACACAACCTAATTATTATTGAATGGCAGAAGATCTTGGGAATTATTGAATGGCTGAAGAGCTTGGGAATTATTGAATGATTGGAGAGCTTGGGAATTATTGGATGTTCTGGGTTGGTAATTGGACTGAGAATTTCTTGCCATAATTGTTGGTTGTGAGTCGAATGATTGTTGACTCTGTTGGAACCTTGGTTGTTGGTTATATGATTGTTGTCTCTCAGTGAACCTTGGTTGTGGGTTATATGACTGTTGTCTATCTATGAACCTTGGCAGTTGATTGGATGATTATCCCTGTTGGGACCTTGATGGTGGATTCTCCACATTTGTAGATTTATAAGACAAAAGTGGATGATTTATGACATTTGAGGTATATGAATTAGTGAAAGGAGCATTATTGAAATAGTTCCATGATGCATTAGCATCAACAACCATTATCTCCTGACACTCATTATGAGAGTACTCAGTATCTACTTCAAACGTCTCTCTTGGAGGGGAATGACTTCGCTGCATAAACTTTTCAATTCTCTCTAATTTCTCTCCAAACAATGCCATGGTATCTCTCACATCATCATACTCTACAACATAAGATTTCTCAGATCTCCTATCCCGTTGTCCACCTCTAGACCTCAACTCAGATTGGTATTGAATTATGTTTTCACTGATATTATAAAATATCTCCAAAATTTCTTTAGCTGGATTCAAGATAAACTGACCTTGTGTTGCCACATCTATCAAATCTTATGCTCCTCTCCAAGTCCCATGTAGAAATTTTTAGCAATATCTTGTTTAGAAAACCTATGGTGGGGACACTTATACAAAATTTCATTATATCTCTCTCAAGCATCATGAAAATGTTCACTAGGTAACTGCCTAAAGCTTTTGATTGCATCTTGTGCTTCAGAGGTCTTTCCTATGGGATAATGTTTTCTATGAATTCTTTCTTAAGGGCTTCCCAATTAATTTTAATTTCTTTTGCTAATTTGATGTACCATATTTTCGCTCTCTCTTTTAATGACCAAGGGAATAATCTGTCCAAAAGTCATTTTTGGACAGATTGTCATACCTAACAGTAGAGGCTACCTCTAGGAAAGCATTGATGTGCTGATATGGGTCCTTTATTCTAAGGCCTAAAAATTTTGGAAGCATATTAATCATGCTTGTCTTAATCTCGAAGTGTTTTGCTCCTTCCTCCTCCGAAAAATTAGCATAGGAGTCGTACGCATCGGGCGCGTAATATCCTTTCAGTGATGTCTCTAATGCCCTTAGCGGGTAGGGTCTTTGGTAACCAATTGCTTCTTCTTCTAACTGACGTTGTCGCTCTTCAATAGCTCGACGTAAATGACAGAGTCTTTTTGATCTTAGGATCGTACTCGACTAACGCAGTGCTAAAATTAGACAGGGTCGATCTATCCATCATACGCTACTCAAACGACTATTTTTTTTTTTTTTTGAAATTTTGTGAAAGAAAAATTAACTAAAATCAACTACTTCTAAGCTACTTTAACTATCAACAGAAAATAAAGCTAGAATGAATATACAAAAATCAAAGCAACACTAAAACTCACAAAAGTTCCAGACGCAACTTCAGAAGCTCTGCTTTTCCCTTTTAAGTTCTTCAGAGTACAACTACAATAACGTAATGAAAATAAATTACTAAAGCTATTTAAACAATGCTCAGTCCCCCGGCAACAACGCCAAAAACTTGATGTGCGTCAGATGTGTACAAAATATGTGGTTAAAAATAATACCTTAACGACACTAGGTTTTACCCTATGCAAGTGCACGTATCGATTATAAAATAGCAATGGCTTGAGTAAGGGATATCGATCCCATACAAACTGAGATTTTTTAATTTAGCGATTTAAAAATACTGAATTATATTTTCTGAAAATGGTTTGTTTGTGTGGTTAAAGAAAAAATTATATATTTTGACTAAAACTATCTAGAAAGCAAATTAAATTGATTGTGATTCAGATGAGGGAGAAAATAGGATTTTCATCACTCCACCATTAACTGCATAATATAGTTCCTCACTATGTCAATTGTAAGAGGGCGATCCATAATTGTGAATCAGGTCGTACCGCAAATAGCTATATACGAACCCAAAAAGAAGAACCATCAACCGGATTGCGACAACCCGTCTCATAACTGACCTAACTAGTTCATGCCAATTATATTACTCTAATCTACTCCTAATGCATGAAAATAAACTAAAACATGTCTATATTAAATTGCCAAGGCACGACCTGTGTCAACCTAGGGTCTTAAGTTTCATTACCACCATTGTGTAGAAAACCATAATTAAGCATCCGAGTTCCAGCCCATAGTGAATAATCATAGTTGTGCAAAATAATACATTCATTCCATCTAAGACAAGAATTTAAAACAAACATATAATTTTATATTGTAAATCAATACGGTCTCTTAGCTACTATAATCATTATAGTATGGTCAACAGTTTCCCCTCGTTATAATTGAATAACAATGAAAGAACAACATTACTTGGCTAGGGTTTTGCTAGAAAACCCTAAATACCGAGTTAGTTGGCCATGGTGGAAGGTGACTGCATCGGTGATGTAGAAATGATCTCTATGGTCTCCTTCTCTGGATCTCTAGGTTTGAATACGACTCTTAACAACAGCAAGTCTAAATGAATGAACCTCTAAAAATCACGACTGAACCATCTCTAATGAACGTCTCCCCTTTCTCTGATATATGATCGTATATATATAGGCAATGGTATAAAGAGATCCTTTTCAGTGTTTTCACTCCTTTTCTTATGCAACCCTTAACTTCTGATATATAGAGGTGTATATACATGTATATAGAGGTCTGGAGTCACATGCATGTCTTCAAATCAAATTGGGGGTAGAACATGCAAAAACCATTAAAAAAACCACAAAACTTGCCACATATACGCTTCAAGCATACCTGGCCTAATCTTCAAGCGTAGGTCCAAACGTACCTCCAAGCGTAAAAATATATTTTCCAGCCACTTTTTGAAATGGAAAGCGTAGGTACAAGCGTAGGTATTTTATGGAAAACCACTTCTCTCCATAAATGCACCAAAACGACCACCTTGAACCCATAATACCTTTTGCTGAAGATGACGGCTTCTGGAAATGCCGTTTTTGCCCTCCGGAATCCATTTTTGTCTCGAACTACCTCTTTGACTCTCCTATTTTAATA
Source organism: Cornus suecica (assembly GCA_963922005.1). Taxonomy (NCBI): domain Eukaryota; kingdom Viridiplantae; phylum Streptophyta; class Magnoliopsida; order Cornales; family Cornaceae; genus Cornus; species Cornus suecica. The sequence goes on along the minus strand of OY998238.1, from coordinate 58,885,965 downwards.
AAAAGAACACACTATTCAGTTAATTCACAAAAGTTAGCTCCATTTCTTCATTAAGCTCCTGAAACATGCTTTAACACACAAATGCCATAAAAATACCAAATAATGAAATGAAAGGACGTAACAATAGTGAGTTAAGGGGTCAAAATGTATAATATTTGATACCTATCACAGATTCATTCCAATCACACACAAACACTCCCCCAAACTCAAATACACACATGTCCACATTATGTGAGATCAAAGCACAATTTGTCCTTCAAAATCCACATAGCATCCAACACATGCATTATCATAGTCTCAGGAATATAAAACATGAGTAATGGCATACACTAATACGAAAACATGTAGTTTGTAATAAGGAAAAGCAAAACTTCACTTAGAGATCGATCGTTTAAGCGGTACGCAGCATAGAGAACTACAAAATTCCGCTTAACGATTCCCCTCTAGTGGCATAAAAATGAAACTACATCAAAATAACAAAAACTAAACTGATAACTATGACTAAACCACTCTACTCATCCTCTTCTGGCGGTGGTGGTGGTAAGTCAAGACCGGTATGATACATCAGTTCACGCATACAAGCAAACATCCCTCTCAGTCCCCGCTGAAACCTTCCTCATCTTTTCATGACTCTGACGCACCTCCTCCAGAAGTTCCGCCTGAGAAGCACGTAACTCGTCATACTGAGCACAAGTGAAAACAAATAGTGCTTCCTCAGGTGCCTAAGGCATCTCAACATTAGCATGTACCTCCTCCTCCTAAGGTGGCATGACATCTACTCTAGCATGTGCAACTCTAGCAGGTACTGACATCAGCCTCCATCTAATCACTCTCAGGCCCTTCAATATCGGCCACACATTCTTCCAGAGATGCGAGCGATAAATACCAAAAAAATACTTGTTCTCCTCACCCTCATCAACCTCCACCCCAACGTCGGTCATAAGTCGCATCACTAGAGTAGGAAAATGACCCTCAAACCCCTTCTAGGCAATCTTGGTCGCACTCCGCATATCAGAATAATGCTGGTACAGGCCGAACCACAGGACCTGTGGAATGGAGATCCAATATCCGAACTCAAAGGCATATAAGCTCTAAAGAAAATGATGTCGCCTCTGATTGTTATGCCCATACGGATGAACCTGTGAATGAATCACTGTATCCAAAAACCAAAGAATGGGGTGATAGTCTGCCTTCTTTATGTAATTGCAACGATCATCTACATAATGCACCTCTTACTGATCTAGGACTATATCAACCAACTGAGGGAATGGGTCGGGCAAAGGAGGGAAATCACCCACTAGATCCTATGGGCACTCATGCGGGATCCCCCATGCCTCTGTAATGCTTGTCAGAGTGATCTCAAACTACACTCTTCGTACCTCTATCATCATCCGATGCTCTCCCTAATAATACTACATATTGAGCCAGAACTCCCGAATAAAATCTGGATACACTAGCTCGGACAATGGTGAAAGAATAGGAAAAAAATTCCTCTCGTGGAGACACTTTATCCCCCAAGTAGGTACCACCTCATCTTATAGCTTTACAACTGGGTATGTCCGCTCTATATTGTACCCCCTCTTTAGAGCCCCGTCCAATAAATCCTCTACTGTATCCTTGGGGTCTGCCAATGTAAGAAAATGCAATGACCCCTGCTTGGACCCCGCTGATACATGCATCACCGACTGCGACACATTATGTGTATCTATAGAGTCGACATGGGTATCTTCCTCCTCCTTCGAAGAAGATGGTAGTAGCACACGACAACGGGCACAAGTTGTCAGCATAGAATGACCCATAGGCTCAGGTATCGGATCAGGAGACATACATCTATTCCTAGACCAACTCTCTCCTCTGGCGTTCTTAGTTCTCAGGTTTTTCTTCATTTCCTATAGTATGGATTTTCAAGAACAATGAGGAATCATCCCGAACACCGAATCAAACTCGTAATCATGTTTAAATTAACCAAATACGATGTTTAAACAAACCCCCAAACACAAAACACGTAGTGGATTTGAATTCCAAACCCATTTTTGAAGCTATTATTCATAACTTTGAAGAACGGATCAAAACGTGTTTAAGACTAGATTTGTTCATCAATATTAGTTTAGAATGATGTAAAGATTAATGAAAAATATAAAGATTGAAATAATATATTATTGAATCAACCGATAGATGATTTTCCCTAAAATTGGTTTTTGAAACCCTTTTGAGTTCTTCACGCGAATATGAAGGATTGGAGCACAGATCGGACGTAAAAGTTGGATGAATAGACGGAGATTTGCTCTAGGGTTTGATTGGGAGTGATATGAGAGGGTTTAGTTGAGTAAATAGTGAGAAATAAAATAAATAGGGTCTGTTTTAAATAGCAGAGTTCGTGACTCTGGTACTATAACGAAAACCTACGCCTATGCATAGGGTGAGCTACGCTTGGGCATACTGGGCTACTATGCATATGCGTAGTAAAGCTTACACCTGTGCATAGGACACAACTGCTCTGCAAAATTGCTCATTATCTCCCCACTTCTCAACTCATGTATCATTTTGCGTCTATCCTCTCCTCCATGTCTTGCATGACTTCTTAGTTACATCACCATACCAACCGCAAACTCAAAACAGTATGACTAGATCTTAACTCTACCTAACTAATTTACAATCTATAAACCTACATTCAAAAACTAGCTTTTATCCCCTAGTACCAATGTTTAACATCGTTGGTGCGATGTCACCACTTTTCATCATTCAGGATCATGCTCGTGTGTCGGATCGGTCAAACGAATCGATTCCACAACACCCATAACTGGTCGCACGTCCACACAATGCTTAAGCCATTGAACATTCACTGTAAATTTCTTCACCATATCTGGATCATCGAGTTCTACTGCTCTATGGGGGTAAACCTTTGTAACATCATACGGCCCGTCCCATCTTGACCGGAGCTTGCAAGAAACAACTTTAATCTCGAATTAAATAGCCAAATCTTCTGATCGAGCTCAAAGGATTTTTTTCCAGATATGCTTATCGTGAAATGCATTAGTTCAGGCCTAATAAATCTGGGAATTCTCATATGCATTATTACACAACTCCTCAAGCTCAGCAAGTTGAAGTTTCCACTTACCGCCAGATCTTTTTAGATCGAAGTTCAATCGTCGAACTGCCCAATATGTTTGATGTTCTAGCTCAATAAGGAGGTGACACGCCTTACCATAAACAAGCCAATAAGTTTCATACCTATCAGAGTTTTGTAAGCTATCCTATACGCCCATAATGTGTCATTTAGCTGCCGAGGCCAATCCTTCAAGTCAGTACACATTGTCTTCTCCAAGATATTCTTAACCTCCCTATTCGAAACCTCAAATTTTCCACTCGTTTGGGGGTGATATGGTTTACCAATCTTATGAGCAACGCTGTACTTACGACATAGACCGTCGAGAAATCGGTTGTCAAAGTGTCTTCCGCCATCACCAATTATCACACGTGGTATACCAAATCTTGACAAAATATTCGACTGTACAAACTTCACCACTGCCTTATGGTTGGCATGTGAAATAGCTACAGCTTTGACCCATTTCGAAACATAATCAACCCCTACAAGTATATAATCTTTATCGCCGACCTTTGGAAACAGTCACATGAAGTCTATTCTCCAAACATAAAATAATTCAATAACCAAATTTTGGGGTTAGTGGCATCATATCACATCGAGAGATTGCTCCCAACTTTTGACATCTTATACACACTTTGCAATATTCAAATGCATCCTTGAATATGGTAGGCCAAAATAAACCACTTTGAAGTACCTTGTGGGCCATCTCCCGAGCTCTAAAATGACCTCCACACTCAAGCGTGTGACAAAATTGCAAGATACTATTGTCTTCAATTTCGGAAACGCACTTTCTGAAAATTTGGTTAGGGCAATACTTGTACAATCATGGATTGTCCCAAATATAAAATTTAACTTGACTGAAGAATTGGTCTTTCTCTTGCTTAGACCAACTTTTTGGAATTTAACCGGTGGCTTTATAATTAACAATATCAACATACAAATAGGTTTCATATGTCAAATATTTTGACCCCTTAACTCACTATTGTTACGTCATTTCATTCCATTATTTGGTATTTTTATGTCGTTTGTGTGTCCAAGCATATTTCAGGAGCTTAATGAATAAATAGAGCTAACTTTGGTGAATTAACCAAGTATGTGTTCGTGTCTATCTAAGAGGAGTCAAAGAGGTGTTTTCAAGACAAAAATGGCTCCCAGGGGCAAAAAAGGCATTTTCCGAAGCCATCACCTAAAACAAAAAGTTTCGTGGAATCAAGACTGTCATTTTGGCACAGTTGTGGAAAAAAGTGGTTTTCATGAAAAAGCCTACGGTGTCTACATATGATTTACATGTAGTAAATGTTAAAGTATAATGAAATGTAAATTCTTATACTTGTGATTATGTACTTTTATGCCCGTGGGGGGGGAGGGGGGAGTTAAGTATATTCATGTAGTGACCTCTTGGATAGTTGAGGGTAGTGATGGACTATAGAGTTTATTGTAAGTTGAGGCCTTTAAGAAGGAGGGTGATAGTCTCGTTGTCTTCGTTGGTTGCGTAGTACTGACCAAATAGATGTTTCTTTTACACTTTGAGGAACGTATCATCTATCGTACTTTTGAGGCTTTTGAGTTGGTTAGACGAGGTTATGATTAAACCTATCTAGGGGTGTGGTAATGGTCTCTTGATTCCGTTAGTAATCTAAAGAGTTAGTATCAAATGTGAATTTGAGGTTTGAATTAATCGGAAGAGGTATTGATTGAAACTAGTTAGTTCCGTGATATCGGCCACTACTTTTTTGTCTTTTATGATCTTAAGAGGTCTGAGTGATTTTATTAAGTACTCAAGGTATTGTAGCTTTGCAGTCTTGTTTCTCATGCTTAGTTCATTCTCCTAAGCATTTCTTTTACTGTCCTTTGTATACTAGTATATGTTTTTGACTTATATGTCACTCTTTGAGCCGTCGGTTACAGTGTGGTGCCAAACCTCTTCCTTGTATTGTCATGTGATTTATTGAGGTTGGAAATGGATGGTTGTGTTCCGTGGATCCAACGCGTTGTTATTTCTTCATTGTCCTCTTGGACATTATAGGAACCCTTGGAGTTGTAGTCACTCTTATTGGGTTGTCTTTCGGAAATGGTATTTTTTAAGTTTTGAAAACAAACTCATTCGTATTTAAAATAAAAACCCATTTTTGCCTACCCCCGTACCCACGACAAGTCTTTATACTTTAAAAAGTGATCTTAGGATCTGATTTAAAAATAATTTTCAATTCTAATATTCGTTGATGGCGACTGACAGAGACCGGGGGCAAGACGGTTATTTTCATTGTGTAGATTCTTAAAAGAAAACCTTTTTTTAACATTTCTTGAGATTCTGAGATTCCGAGGCTTATTTCTTAAGACCTCAACCTGTAGAGTTTTGAAAGGTGTTTTCTTGTTTCACCTGTGCTTCCGATCATTTCTAAGTCTCAGGTATGAGGCTTGTTGTTTAGTGCACACACGTAGTGTTACCTTTTCTCTTATTTTAGTTTCCTGGTCCAGGTGTTTTCCCTAGACACTTGTGGCATTCTTATCCTTGATATTGTTGTCTCGGTTATCCATTGGTTAGCATTGGGATCTCTTTTCCCTTGCTTTGTTTCTTGACCCTTATGTGGTTGTTCATGAGAGTAGTGTTCGTGTGCTCTCCGTGATTTGATCGGTTAGATTTCCTCACCTATAGTGAGAGTGTTAATGGTTTAATTAACCTTATTGAGGATAGTGTCATGAGATTGAGGTGGTAATATGTTTAGTGGCCTTGATGAGGCGATATGATTAAGGTGATTTAGTCATTGACAAATAGATTTCCTCTAGGAATGGGATGATGGTCCTTATATATATATATTGTACAAATATATATATATATATATATTGATGACGAATGTGTTAGTACACAAGGACGTGAGTGTTTTCCATTCTGTGTTCTCAGGGAGTGAGTTATGAGCATTCATTGCTACTAGTTGTGGATTTTGTTTCCTTTAGATATTAGAGGTGAGTGTGATTCCCTCTGTTTGGATCTTCTGGTTAGCGTTGTGAGCGCTGGATAATATGTTAGATTGGACTTGGGTGTCATGTATTTAGCGTACGTTATGAGAGTAGTGTAGACTACTGGAGTTGGTACTTGGAATACTAGTCTTAGTAGTACCTTATAGGACTCATGTTGTGTACTTATATACTTATGTACGTTAGTATATAGGTGCGTGCCTTGTGATTTGGGGCCGGGATTAGTTATGTGTTACGTGTATTGCTGGATGGTTTAGCATTACCTAAACAATTAGAGGATGTGATAGTTAGGATTTCATTTTTCCTACTGAGCTTCTTTGCTCAGAGGGTATTTCATACCCTTGGTATTCAACGCCTGTTTGCAGGAAATGTTTCGGCAGCGGACAACATGCTGTGCAGCGACACCATTCTTTTATTTTCCTCGTTACAGGTTTTGGAGTTGCACAGAGTGATGTAGTTACGGTTGCAACGCGACTGGATTTGGGGACGATAGTTATCTACTGTCTTCTTTATCATTTAGTTTCTTTACCCATGTTATATGGGACGGCTATGTATTTATATTGGGAGCCAGTTTGTTGGCATATCCCTATTGGTGTATCTTTTATTTCCTGTATCTATTATTTCATGGTGTCATTGTATCTCTACGGCACTACCATGTGTCTTTCTGTATTCTTATTCGAGCATTGTGGCTTTGTTGATTATAAAGGGTTGTGTAGGGGTAACGGTGTTTCTTTCCACTACCTCGGCCCTATTAGGATTGATGAATGTTGGGGTATGAGCCATTGATATTATATCACTTGTTATTGGCAGGTCATCTGTTGTGTTGTGTTTCTGGGATATTCTATTTACAGACGGAACTCTGCAGGATTTTTGTTGGATTTCGCTGTTATATTTCTATCATTCACTCAGGTATGAAATATACCACTTTTATTAGTATTCCATACATTTTAATGGTTATTGATATCCTTACTTGGTCGATCATTTTATGGATCACACCCCGGAGTCCTTCGATGTCCCGATTCGGGAGTCTTAGGATTTTAGGGGCTTGATAACTGCGTATAAGACGTTGATTGGTATGACACCGTATCATCTTGTATATGGTAAAATGTGTCATCTCCCTATTGAGCTAGAACATCGAGCGTATTGGGCAGTTCGGAGGTTGAACTTTGATATAAAGAAAGTCGGTGCTCACCGGAAACTCCAACTTTAGGAGCTTGAGGAGGTAAGAAACGATGCTTATGAGAACGCTCGGATTTACAAGGCTTAGACAAAAGTGTTTCATGATAAACACATTTGAAAGAAAGTCTTTGAGCCCAGTCAAAAGGTGTGGCTGTTTAATTTGAGACTCAAGTTGTTTCTTGGTAAGCTCCAATCGAGATGGGATGGGCCGTATGAGATTATGAAAGTTTTCCCCCATGGAGCAGTAGAGCTTAATGATCCTGATACCGGAAAGAGGTTTGTAGTGAATGGTCAGAGATTGAAGCACTACATTGATGTCCAACCAGCCGAGTGTGTTATGGAGACAATTGATTTAACTGATCCATCACCCGAGTTGGATAAGCTTGATCCAGAATAATGAAGAGTACCAATGTTGCACCAACGACATTAAACATTGGTACTAGGGGATTAAGATTAGCTTTTGATCCTAATTTGTACTCATAAATGGTAGTTTAGTTCGGTTTTTGTTATGTTTAGTTTGTAAGATCGAGTCATAAGATTGAGTTGTAGAGCCATCATCATCTTAATAGGAGGGGTAATTTAGTCAAAAGGGTACATAGGAATGTATTGTGAGTAGTGGGATTTCATAGAAAGAGAAAAGATGGAGATTGAAAGGACGGAAGAATTTTTGCCCTGGGGACCTACGCCTAAGGCTTAGGCCTAGCTATGCCTAAGGTGTAGCTGCGGGACTGTTATAAAATAGTCTCGCGATGGCCATTCCACCGCTCTTCATTTCAAAATCCTCCCTCTCCCTAATTTATCCACTAAATCACCCGAAACTTGTTATTATCGACCGCTCGTGATATTTCTCATCATTCCTTGGAAGCGGATCATTAGATTAGTGCGTATATTATCCGGATTCTCGTGTAGAACTCGAAAGGTCTCCGAATCTCAATTTTGGGAAATTCATCATATCGCTTTATTCAGTGAGTTTTATTCCATTATTTTGATTTCTAATGACTAATCTAACTATTCTAAACTTGTATTGATGAACGAGTCTGATCAAAATCGTGTTTTAATCCATTTTTCAAAGGGTGAGTTTATCGGCTTCGAATATGGACTGAATAACGAATTTTTGAGTTGAGGGCTTGTTTAATTGTCATATTAGATAGATTTATTTAGATATAGTTTTGAGTTTGATTCGATGTTCGAAACATTATCGCTTACTTTTCATAAACTTCATATTGTAGGCATGACACATGTTAAGGGCATGGCGAGACGTGTGGTTGAGGCGACCAATCTAGTCGACAACACAGTTAGGCAGAGGTTGAGGTCATCACCTCCTGACATTTGTACCGGAGCACTCGTACCACGAGGCGTTGATATATTGGCTTGCCATGTTCTTCATCATCTTTCAAGGCAGACGTGCCAAAGTCCTCTACACAGGGCCATGATCTTGACTTAACGTATAGTAGGCTCACAGTTGATCCAATTATTCAGTAGGTACCATCTCTGGCTCATGAGCGTGAGCCACAAGATGACGAAATGGATGAGGATGTACATAATGAGCCCGTGGTTCAGGAGGAGGAGCATGTTGATGCAATTGATCATGTCGATCATGCTGGTTAGCAGGATGAAGAGTTTTGATGACTTTCTGCCAGGTGTCGACTACAACATCAGTTTCTGATTTGCTAGACTAGGCGATTGCCAAGAAGTACCAGCAGGAGCGTACTTATCTGGTTAGAGTATTTGAGGAACTGCATCCAGAACCCACGTGGACTATTGGCAGACTGAGGGCACGACGCTTACTGCCTATCCTTGTCCCTGCGACTTCATTCATTTATGAGAGCATGATTCGTGAGTTCTGGCTCAACATGTAACATTATAGCCAAGGGATGAGACTGCAGATGGTGGTTAGGGTTTTGAGTTTGAGATCACACCGTAGTCTATTGCTGTTTCTTGGGATATTCCTGATGAGTATTGTTGTTGCTTGGGATATTCCTGATGAGTGTCTACCTGAGTTGGCGGCCGAGTTTCTATCGATACCAGATGCCCTCTGATTGAGGACATTGTCCGTTTATAGACCACAGGCCATTGGGGTGACAAACATAGGAATTGCACAAATAAATCCAATTATTACCCACTGCTTTGGTTTTGGGATATGGTTGTCCGTTCACAGATTCTTCCACATAACCATCAGACTCTGTGATATACTCCATTCCTGACCCTCCACTATGCTTTCGAGTTTGAGAAGTGGATTTATATTCCGCAGATTTTGTGGCAGGGCCTATATGTGCACTATATCCAGCTACGCAAGGAGACCAAGGTTGGACAGAAGGAATTTCTTATCTGGTTTCCCTGCCTAACGATGAAGTTGATGTTTGACGCTGGTGTAGAGATGGAGGCGGGTGAGCAAAACGAGTTAGAAATGTGTCACCGTATTTAGCAGGGATATGGACAGGGAACTGGAACCGGTTACATGGTGCTGAGGTTTTACCGAGGAGACCGGTGTTTGGTCCAGTCTGCCATATGCTCAGGAGGTGCAGGTTGATGAGGTAGGTGAGGATCCCCCACAGGATGGGGATGGACAGGCTGTGGAGGATCCACAGAGGCCGGCTACGGAGGATGCTACTATGCCACAGGCGCCTGTTGGGGGTACTGTTATTTTTATCTCATGCTCAGTTTGATGCCATTATATCACAGATGCAAGGGCTAGATCAAATGTTAGCTCAGGAGAGACAGGCCTGACAGCTAGAGACAAGGCATCATATACGTGATCATAAGAAGCTATACTATAGGATTGATGGCATTCGATAGTACATGGATATACATCTTCCGCCTACACCACAACCGTCAGATGACGAGGAGTAGAGTAGTTTTAGTATAGATTTTTGTTTTCTTTTAGATTTTTCACATTAAAGATGAATCATCGGGCATATAGAGTTTGATAGGATGTTTCATGTGATCGCTTTAATGATCATTTTCTAAATGTTTTTGATATTTTGTTTATAAAATGACAGCTTTTGTAATCAGTATTATTGAGTTATTCATTTCCCGAGACTTTTGATAATGTTGTTGAAATTTTGAGTTCTTTCGATCTTTTAACATCACACTATGAGGACGTGTGTGTATAAGTTTGGGGTGCATGGTTTTCACCAGAAGACTAAAGATGAACTGGTTACAGGGGATATTTTTGAAAAAAAAAAAAAATACCTGGCTAGACCTACACCTTTGGATTTATTTGAGTTTGGGGGGAGATTTTGAAAAAGTTCAAATTTGACCCGTTTGAGGGGCATTTTCGCTAGGTTTGTATCTGTACTTGTATTAGGATTTATTTTAGATGTATTTTCAGGATTTGTAAGATGTAGATAGGAATTTTTAGTAAAGTCCTAGTTCGAGTAGGAATTGGAGTGCAATTACAAGTCCAAGTTGGATTGTTATTTGTTTCCTTATCCAAATCTTACTATAAGTTCAAATATTTTTCCTCTTTGAATCTAAGTTATCCATCTATAAATACACCCATTGAGAAGACACCATTCATATTTCACAAAAAGCTTGAGCAAGATGGTGAGTTTTTCTTATTCTATTCCTTCTTCTTCTTCCTACCATCCCGAGGGTGAGCATATAGAAATCGATTATGAGATAGAATCTGACTCTAAGGAGTTGATTGACATACGAATGGAGGAGCTACAAGAAGAAAGCGGAAGAAACCCACACCGACCTCGTTTATGTTGTGCATGTTACAGTTTAAATTGGAGTTTTGTCTAGAAAGGATGAATAGGCTATTAACTGCACCTGGGAGGGAAGTCCTTAAGCAATTAGGATTATTGAATTTAGAACGCCCAGCTGGAGGAAAGGTAAATCCGGGATTGTTTCGAAGGTTTTATGCAAATATGAAGATTAAAGGACCAGATGGATTTGAGTTTATGAAGGCTCGAGTGAATGAGTGGAGTGCTCCTATAGTGGTGAATCAAAAAATTATTGCAGAAACGTGGAATATCCCACTAGGTTGTCCGGAATGTTTGAAGGGCAAATTGAGCATTATCTTCCATACCCGTTCTTAATATCAAAAATCATTTAGCAACAATTGGGTGAGAGGTTAAAAGAGATTGTTGCAATGCGTTGGACATTCACGAAGCAATATCCGGAGGAGGACTTTGATTGGTTGAAAGAGACAACAGAACTTCGGATATATATGAAGTAGCCGCAGAGTGATGAGAGAGAGAAGTAAGATGGATTCAAAGTAGGACTAGGGTTTAATATTAGTATTAGGATTTTTTTTTTTAGAGACGGTAGACTTTTCAGGCCACGTCTTCGCATTTTTAATTCATGGGATTGTAGGCCCTTAAGGCCAAATCATTTTTTTTATTTATTTAAAAAAAATCAATAAAAAGACAGAAAGAGAATTTCTAATTCCTTGAAAAATATGTGTTGATTTCTGGATATCTATGATGAAAATTTATTTTCCTTTGCTATGATATTGGGTACTTGTGTTTTGTTGAGTATATCTATAGGTGATCCAAATCAAGTTTGGGGGAGGGGATCAAGTGCTTCGCTATTGAATCCAGAATTGAGTTTCAAGGATAAGTATATCCGTTCTCATACATTATTTTTGACCATGAGGACATGGTCTCATTTAAGTTTAGGGGTGAGGGTATATAGTTGCAAGGAATGAAAATTTTTGAATTTTGTTTGGAAAAGTTCTTTTTTTTCACGCATGAGTGTTTTGCATTACAATTTGATTGAGTTATGATAATGATACATGAGTAGTATGTGATGTGATATTGCCATTCATGATAGTAATGATTAGATCGAGTTGAGTGAAAGTGATGTGGTTTGACATGGTGAGTGAATTAGTGAAATTGAAACCGAGAAAGACAACCTTGACTTATGAGCATAAACACACATTCACTATGAGAAATAGGTTGATCTTTGACTATGTAATTGAAAAATTAATTTTTCCACAATAAAAGGGGAGAAGGGGAGTTGTTATGGTTGAAATGGATAAAGTTGAAAATTATTTTGAAAAATAATAAAATTGCAAAAAGTAGTTCTTTGATCTCAGTAACCGGGCCTTGGTATCACCAATATCATTGTTTGCATTTAAAGGGGATAAAACTAATGAGCATATATCCCAAGAAAGAAGTTAGGGCCCAGTTAGCTGGGACTAAAAATCTGCTGGAAAGTCCAGAGCTTAGAAAGACAAAAAAGGATGGTAAGTGGAAAGATAAAAAGATGAGTTTTTATGAAAAATGACAAAATTTGATCAATGAAGTATGAGAAGAGGAATTGAAATACCATGGTAGAATGTTCACAAAAACACAGAGGGTTATCTGGATTGGGAGTAGAAAGTAATGAAGTCATTCACTTAAGTGGGAACCATTCACGACACAAAGCTCAAGATGGTTATTATTCGGAAGTGAGTGGGAGTATTTACATCTGTATTGTCTTTTCTATTGTATCATGACTTAATTAACTTGTGTGTGAACTCATGAATGTCTGATTACAGAGAACTAAGATGTTTGTGGGTACCATCACTGGAAACCCTCACGAGACTTCAGTCGTCCACTAGAGGCATCCTAGGGGTTTAAAAGGCTTGTTACACGTGCTAAGTGTAATCGTCGACCCTCACGAAAGCAAGGGATTATGTTAGATTAGTTAGAGTAGTTAGATTAAAAATCATCATAGGAAATTTTCTCTGAGTTCATTGCTAAGGGACTAGCAATATGTAAGTTTGGGGGTGTGATAGGTGTCATATGTTAGACATTTTGACCCCTTAACTCTCTATAGTTACGTCTTTTCATTCCATTATTTGATATTTTTATGCCGTTTGTGTATTCAAGCATGTTTCAGGAGCTTAATTAAGAAATAGAGTTAAATTTGGTGAATTAACCAACTATGTGTTCGTTTCTATCCAAGAGGAGAGTCAAAGAGGTGTTTCCGAGACAAAAATGGCTCCCGGAGGGCAAAAGCGGCATTTTCCAAAGCCGTCACCTAAAGCGAAAAGTCTCGTGGAATCAAGATGATCATTTTTGCGTAGTTGCGGAAAAAATTGGTTTTCATGAAAAAACCTACGCCTACAGAAGCAAAAAGTGGCCAGAAAGTGAAGTTTTACGCCTGACCTACGCCTATGGCGTATGTGTAGCAAAGAATTCTGTATTTTGGCTGTAATGCCCAATTTTTCCCCGTTTTGATTCTATGATGCGTCAACGATTCCTATACCTCAAAGTGCGTGTAAAACACATATCATACATCAGAAATAGGGTTTGGGTGGATTGATGGTGAAATTACCAAAAAGGGCGAACTTAGGATTTTCCTCCACCTCTATCTATAAATACAAGGCTCTACATCAGAGTTTGGGGGGTTGGTGTTCAGAGCTTCTTTACACGTTCAATGAGAAGATATATCTTCGAAGAAGAGAAGCCATATTCAGACCTAGAGATCCGGAGAAGAAGGACATGGAGATCGATTCTACACCAAAGATGAAGTCTTTATTTTCCATAGCCAACTAACTTGGTATCTAGGATTTTCTAGCAAAACCCTAGTCAAGTAATGTAGATTTTATCATATGTTCAATTATAACGAGGGGAAACTGTGACCGTACTATGATGATTGTAATAGATAAGAGACCATTTTTATTCTCGATAAAAAATTCTATATTTGTTTTAAATTTTTGTCTTACATGGAATGAATATATTATTTTACACAATTATGATTATTCACTCTGAGCTTGAACTCTGATGCTTAATTCAAAATTTTCTACACAATGGTGGTAATAAAACTTGAAATCCTAGGATGACACGGGCCATGCCTTGACGAGTTGATATAGACATGCTTTAGTTTATTTTCATGCATTAGGAGTATATTAGAGTAATTTAATTGACATGCACTAATCAGTTCAGTCATGAGATGGGTTGTCACAATTTGGTTGATGGTAGTCCTTTTTGGGTCGTATTTTGCTATTTGCGGTATGACCTGATTCACAGTTTATAGATCGCCCTCTTGTAATTGTTACATTGATAGAATTATGTTATGCGGTTAATGATGGAGCGATGAAAACCCTAGTTTTCACTCTTTCTTGAATCACAAACCAATTTACTTTGCTTTTTAAAATAATTTAATTAATTTAGATAATTTGATCTTCGACCACCAAAACAAATAACTTTTCAGAAATATAACTCATTATTTTTGAACTGTTAAAGTGAACAATCTTAGTCTCTGTGGGATCGATATCCCTTACTCAAGTCGTTGTTGTTCTACAATTGATACGTGTGCTTGCGTTGGGTAAAACCTAGCATCCTTAAGGTGTTATTTTTAACCATATATTTTGTATACACCTGAGGCACATAACATACCACGATATCTATTCCTCGACAGTCACACTGAATAGATGTTCATCCGGGAATGAATCCTTAAGAGGAGTAGTTTCCTTTGTAGTTTCCACAATGATCCTTGATAAATGGTCCGTAACAACATTCTCGAAACCCTTCTTGTCCTTCATTTCCAAATTGAACTCTTATAGCAACAAGATCCACCTAATAAGGCTAGGTTTGGAGTTTCTCTCAGTCAGCAAATGTCTCAATGATGCATGATCCGAATATACTACTACCTTGGTTCCCAACAAATATGACCTAAATTTGTCCAAGGCAAACACTACTACTAGTAACTCCTTCTCTTTTGTTGTGTAGTTCAGCTGAGTATCATTCAGAGTTTACTAGCATAGTATACCGCAAATGCCACTAACTCCTTCTCTTTTGTTGTGTAGTCCTAATACCGATCCTACGGCATAATCTGAAGCGTCACACCTTAGCTCGAAAGGTAAAGACCAATTTGGTGATTGCATGATTGGAGCTATAGAGAGTTGCGTACGCAGCTTCTTAAAAGCTTGAAGACACTCTTCATCAAAAACAAAGGTCGCATCTTTAGCTAAGAAGTTGTATAGCGGCCGAGCTATTTTACTAAAATCTTTAATAAATCGCCTGTAAAACCTGGCATGACCCAAAAATGATATGATATATTTGACAGACGTGGGAGGAGGCAAATTTGAGATAAGTTTAACTTTTTCCTTATCTACCTCAATCCCTTTCTTTGATATTATGTGGCCAAGTACTATACCCTCTTGAATTATAAAATGGCTCTTCTCCCAACTTTAGATCAGATTTGTCTCTTTACACCTCTTAAGCACCAGTACAATATGTTTCAAACAGTCCTCAAAGGTTACCCTGATAGGTGCTCAATATTGGTCATTTTTCGCCCATTTCTTGTGTTTGTTATGTCTTTACATTTCGTTACTTGGTATTTTTATCCTGTTTGTGTGTATAAGCATGTTTCAGGAGCTTGATGAAGAAACAAAGCTAATCTCGGTTAATTAACTGAGTTCGTGTTCATTTCTATCTCGGGAAATGAATCAAGAGGTATGCCAGGGCGAAGAAGAGCTATCAAACCTCTACTTAGATATTTTCAGTTTTGTCCCTACTTAGATATTTGAAGTGTTCGGTGATTCCAGACCTCTACATACAGGCTTATACACATAATTACATCTGATTTTATAGAGATTATTCATGTATTATAAAATTACAGAAAAGGGCAACCATTAGGGTTTCCTTCACTCGTCTATAAATATGAGAGGGTTAGGTTTAGGGTTTGGTTCAAAGTTTTAGTATTGTTTTGGAGGCTAGTTCTGGTTCTGAGTTCTCACGTTCATTCATAAATTTATCTTCCATTGAAGCGAACCACCATTAAAGACCTAGAGATCCTGAGAAGAAGACCATAGAGAACGTTTCTACACCGACAATGCAGATTCTCTCAGCCATGATCAACTAATTTGGTATCTAGGGTTTTCTCGCAAAACCCTAGCCAAGTAATGTAGTTCTGATTTTATATTCAATTGTAGAGAGGGGAAACTGTGAATATACTGTGTTGATTGTGTTAAATGAGAGACCGTTTTTATTCGTGATACAAGTTTATATATTTGAATTGATTCTTGTCTTAGACTTTTTGAATATATTTATCTTACACAATCACAAATATTCACTATGGGCTGGAACTCGGATGCTTAATATGTGATTTTCTACACAATAGTGGTCATAAAACTCAAAACCCTAGGTTGACACAGGTCATGCCCTAACAAACTGATATAGACATGCTTTAGTTTAATTTACTACTTTAATTTACTTTTCTGCATTTACTTTCTGTTAGTAGTTGGCATGCACTAATCAGTTTATTCTTGAAATGGGTTGTCACGATCCGGTTAAGAGTAATACTTTTTGGGGTCAAACTGCTGGTGCGGTGCGACCTGATTCACAGTCAATGGACGCCCTCATGCAATTGAAATAGAATTTTGACTATATTATGCGGTTAGTGGTGGAGTGAGGAAACCCTAGTTTTCTCTCTCTCTGAATCACAACCATTATTCATTATTGCTTTCTGTTTTATTTTCCTTATTATTAGATAATTCACAAAATCAAACTCTTTTTGGAAAACTATAATTCAGTGTTTTTAGACTATAAAAGTGAATAATCCTTGTCTATGTGGGAACGATATTCCCCTACTCAAGCAAAACTATATACAATTGATATGTGCGCTTGCAGAAGGGTAAAACCTAAAGTGTCATTAAGGTGTTGTTTTTAACCACATATTTTGCACATACTTTAATTAGAACGTGAGATGAGTCTCATTAGGGTCTTAAACCACTCCATCCTATTGCCTATTTATTCTCACTTAAGACCCTAATTAGACTCATCTCACGTTCTTTGGTCAAATACGATGATATAATCACATAAAACGTCTCATTTTGTCCTAAAAATACATATTTCAATTGCTTAGGCAATTCCTTCAGCTCTAAAGTAGGAGGAGATATTAGAGACGGAACTGATGGTGTACTCGAAAGTATAGAAAATGACTCAATCGACACTTTCCATGGTTAAAGGTATAAAATAGCCTCTAATGTAGCAATATCCTCGCAATTCAACTTATTTTATTCATCTCAGTCATTAGGTTAAGATTCCAACCTCACCCAAGTCATTTACGACTCTAATTAATCTTTTTCCAAGATCCGAGGTGCGAATTATTCTACTATCTCATGAATCTCATCAATTTGAAAACACTCAACTAGTTCAGGAATTTGATTATTGGAATTGAAGACATTCATTCCCACCTTCATGTTCCTAAAAGACATATCCATAGCCCCGATTCTACAATTAATTCATGCGTTGTCTGTAGCCTAAAACGGTATTCCTAATATAAAGGGGATATGTTTCTTAGAATTGTGGATAGCTTCTATATCTACAATTAAAAACTCTACCGGAAAGTAGAACTTGTCCACCTAAATGATGACATCCTCTAGAATTCCTCTCAGTTGTTTGATCGAACTATCTGCCAATTGAAGCACCACCGAGGTTGGACTGAGCTCTCCCAACCTTAGTTATTGATAGACTGAATATGGAAGTAAGTTAACACTCACACCTAGGTCAAGAAGAGATCTACCAATTTCCTAATCACTAATGACACAAGGATTATTGGGAGCACCGAGATCTTTCCTCTTAGGTGGAGTGTTACTTAGTAAGAGTGAAATCACTTGTTCAATCAACATAATTTTCTTTGGGATCTTATATCGGCTTCTTCTCTTTTGTGTACATATATCTTTTAAAATTTTAGCATTGACTGGAATTTGGGCAATAATGTCTAAAAGAGGTAAGTTAATCTTGACTTGTCAGAATGTTTCCAACATGTCCTTCTCCTTATGTTTGTCATACGAAGTTGACTCTTGAAGACGTTGAGGTATAGGTGTTACCTCGTCGTAATTTTCCTTATCTGGCTCTTCTGGTAATGTTTGATCTTTTTCTTACTCCTCTTCCGATTGAGCTCTTTGAATCTCTTTAGTCACCTTACGCTTGTTCGTCTTATCCTCGAACTGCAGCTCAATCATATTCTCCACTTCCTTTCCACTCCTCAAAGTAGTAATGGCTTGGATAGTATCATGATTATTTTCAGCAAATAAACCAAGCTCCATATCTTGTTTACTTTTTGGATTAGCCATCGGTTGGCTAGGTAATCTTCCCTCTTCACGCCTATTCATCGCATTTACTAGTTGCCCTACTTGGGTTTCTATTTTAGCAATGGATTGGGAATGAGAGTTCAATAATTAGCCGGCTGCCTGAAAATGATTAGATTGATTCTTAAACTCGCTTAGGAAAATCCACATCTCGTCTTCAAATCCAGGTGGTTTAGACTGTGGAGTTTGACTTTGAAATTGGGTATGATTTTGGTAATTAAAATGACGAATTGCTTTAGTATTGGACTGAAAATTTCGAGTATTGAATGATGGTTGGGTTTTATTAAAACCTGGTTGAGGATTTTCAGTGTTCTGAGAACGATATGACAAATGTGGATGATTACACCAACCCAGATTGTATGAATTAGAAAAAATGATTATTGTTCGGGTTGGTCCAGGCTACATTTGCATCAACAACAACTAACTCATTACCTTGATATTCAAATTTTGAGGGGTCGGGTCCTATTGCTAAGACTTCTCTAGGGGCTAATTGACTTAGAGCGAGGAATTTATCAAGCTTCTTACCTAATGCCGCTACTTGTACTTTCACATCATCGTCCCTTTCAATTTTAAAAAAGCCTTATAATTTCCTAAGGACTCATTTTTTAGAACGCATTTCAGATTCATGTTGAAGCGAATTATCACTCACAGAGTCAAACAGTCTCAAAATGTCTTCTACCGGTTTTAGTGTAAACTGAACTCCCACTACTGCATGTATCAAATTTTTATGAGTCCCATTAAGTACAAGATAGAAGTTTCGCACCAAATCCTGATCAACAAACTTATGTTGGGGACACTTCCTCAAAATCTCATTAAACCTCTCCCACGCATCAAAACAACTCTTTAAAGTGGGTAATTGCATGTTGCGCCTCATGGGTTCTTCCTATTGGGTAATATTTAAGCAAAAACTCATATTTTAGGTTCTCCCAACTTGTTTTTATTCCCCTATCCAAATTGATATACCATCTTTTAGCTTTTTCTCTCAAAGAATCAGAGAATAATCGCACACGTAATGCATGGGTGTTTAGATTCTCAATTTTGGTTATAGAGGCCATCTCTATTAATTCATCAACATGTTAGTATCGATCCTCATTCCTGAGTCCATAGAATTTGAGTAACCTATTGAGAATACTAATTTAGATCTCATAGTGTGTGACTACATCTTATTCAGGAAATTCCGCATATGATTCATGGTTTAAAGGTGCAAAGTAACCTTTCAATGATGTAGTTGGGGCTCATCGCGCTTCTGCATTGTTGTTAGCCATCCTCTCAAAGTCCAACTAATACGTGCTCAATATTGGTCATTTTTCGCCCCTATCTTGCATTTGTTATGTCTTTACATTTTGTTACTTGGTATTTTTATCATGTTTGTGTGTGTAAGCATGTTTCATGAGCTTAATGAAAAAACATAGCTAATCTCGGTGAATTAACTGAGTTCGTATTTGTTTCTATCTCGAGAAAGGAATCAAGAAGTGTATCAATGCAAAGAAGAGCAACCGGAGGGAAAAATGGTCATTTCCCGACATCGTTATCTCACCGAAGGACAAAAATATCATTTCCAGACATTATTACTTACCCCAAAAGCATCGGGAAGAAAGAGGCAGACTATGTCGTCAGAGGAAAAAAGAGGCAGACTGGACCTGAGCTACGCTTTGGTTTGTGAGCCAAAAGGGGAGACTATGCCCTAGACCTATGCCCAAGCGTAGGTAAGGGGCGTAGGTCCCACCTTGTGGCCATGTAATCCCTTTAAGTGCAAAATTTGTTTTAGAATTTTTCCAGTTTTGTCTCTGCTTCGATATTTTAAATGATCAGTGATTCCAAACCTCTGCATATTTACATAAGATTTTAGAGACATTATTCATGTATTATGAAATTACAGAAAAGGGCAACCATTAGGATTTAGAGTTCTGGTTCTAATTTTCATACATGTTTATTCATAGAGTTCTCACGTTCAAAGTTCAGACTTGCTTCCATTGAAGAGAACCACCACTGAAGACATAGAGATTCGGAGAAGAAGGTTATAGAGAATGTTTTTACACCGACAATGCAGATTCTCTCAACCATAATCAACTAATTCGGTATCTAGGGTTTTCTCGCATAACCCTAGTCAAATAATGTAGTTCTAATTTTATATTCAATTATAGAGAGGGGAAACTGTGACTATACTGTGATGATTGTGTTAGATGAGAGACCGATTTTATTCATGATACAAGTTTATATATTTGGATTGATTATTGTCTTAGAATTTTTGAATATATTTATCTTACACAATTTCAATTATTCAATATGGGCTGGACTCATATGTTTAATCTGTGATTTTCAACACAATGGTGGTCATAAAACTCAAAACTCTAGGTTGACATAAGTCATGCCCTGACAAACTGATATCAGCATGCTTTAATTTATTTTCAAGCTTTAATTTACTTTTCTGCATTTACTTTCTGTTAGTAGTTGGCATGCACTAATCATTTTAGTCTTAAGATGGGTTGTCGCGATCCGGTTGAGAGTAATCCTTTTTGGGATCAAACTGCTGGTGCGGCGCGACTTGATTCATAGTCAATGGATTGCCCTCATGCAATTGATATATAATCCAAACTATATTATGTGGTGAGTGATGGAGTGAGTAAACCCTAGTTTTTTCTCTCTCTAAATCACAACCATTATTTATTATTGCTTTCTGTTTTATTTTCGTTAGCATTAGATAATTCAAAAAAATAAACTTTTTCGGAAAAATATAATTTTGTGTTTTTAGACTATTGAAGTGAACAATCTTCGTCTATGTGGGATCGATATTCCCTTACTCAAGAAAAAATGTCTACAACTGATCTGTGCGCTTGCAGAAGGGTAAAATCTAGTGTCGTTAAGTTGTTATTTTTAACCACATATTTTGCACACACCTGACGCCCATCAAGTTTTTGGCACCGTTGCCAGGGACTTGGCATTGTTCAATAACTTTAGTAGTTTATTTTTATTGCGTTATTGTATTGTATCTAAAGTTAAAATTTGTGTGCTTTTACGAGGTACTCTGAGAAGCATAAGGGGATTTTGGCGGACCATTGAAAGTTGCGTCGTTGGACCTCTTCTGAGTTTTAATTTATCTTAATTTTGCACATAAATTTAGCTTTATTTTTTTTAATAGTTAGAAGAGTTTAGAAGTAATTAGTTTTATTTTCTATAAAAAAAAAAAAAAAATCTGCAGTTTTTTTGTCAAAAAGTCCAATTGTCGAAAATGAGGTGAAGTTTTTGAGTGGAAAAGGGCCATTGAATGATCTCAGTCAATTTTTGGCCGAAAAACGTCATTAGGATCTGAAAACTGCGATTTTGTGATTATCAGAAAAAAAAACTTTTTTTGCGCTCAGTGTATGACCGATAGATTGACCCGTTCTAATCCAAGTACATCGTTAGTTGTTTACGACCCTGAGATCGAAAGAAGTCTAAGTCGTTTAGGTCGAGATATTGAAGAGCGTCGTCGTGAGACAGAATAAAGCGCGATAGGTGACTAAAGAGAGAATCAACTAGGCACCAGAGATTCGTTGAAAGGATTTTACACGCCGGAGGCGTATGATTCCTATGCAAATTTCCCAGAAGAAGAAGGCGCGAAGCACTTCAAGATCAAGTCAAGCATGATCAATATGCTTCCAAAATTTTATGGTGTTAGGATAGAGGACCCATACCAGCATATAAATGATTTCTTAAAGGTTGCATCTACAATTAGATTTGAGGGTGTGACTAAAAATTATTTGCGAGTGCGTATATTTCCTTGGTCGTTGAGAGACAAAGCTAAAAATTGGTACATGAAATTAGCTATGGCGATTAAAATTGATTGGGAAGCCCTTCAGAGAGAATTTATAGAAAAACACTATCCCATAGGAAAGACCTTACACAAGATGTAATAAAAAGTTTGAAAGAATTGCCTGGTGAGCAGTTTCATGATGCTTGGGAGAGATATAGTGAAATCTTGTATAAGTGTCCCCACTATAGGTTCACTGAACAAGATGTGGTTAAGAATTTTTACATGGGACTTGGAGAGGCACATAAGACTTTGATAGATGCGTCAACATAAGGTCAATTTACCCTGAAGCCGGCAAAAGAACTTTTAGACTTGTTTGACAATATCAATGAGAACGGAATCCAATATGAATTTGATTTGAGGTTTAGGGGTGGTCTTGACAAGAGATCTGAAAAAGCTTTTGAGGTTAATCATGATGAAGGTAAAGATCTAGTGGCATTTATAGAGGAAAGATTAGATATATTTGAAAATATTCTTATCCAAAGCAATCATTCCCTTAGAAGAGAAGTGTTAGAGGTAGAGTCAATTATTCTCACAATGAGTGTCAAAATGGTGAATTCGTTGCTACTAATGCTAATGTAGCATCGAACTACCCAAACAATGCTCTTTTCACCAATTCATACACATCAAATGTCCAAAATTATCCTTTTCTGTCATCTCAATCGTCGAATGTGAAATCAAGGTTCCCTTTGGAACAACAATCATATAATCCAGAGCCAAGGGTCCAATACAGTCAATAATCATACCAATCTCCACCAACAATCATGGCTTGAAATTATCAGTCAAATTACCAACCCAGACAGCCATTCAATAATTCTCAGGCTCTCCGGTCGTTCAATAATAATCAAGTTGTCCAGCCATATAACTACCAGACCCATCCTCAAGGAAACCAAACCCAAGAATTCAACCCAAATCAAGCTTACCTTCCATATCCTCAAAACCATCTCCAACATAAAATTCAACTCAAAATTCACCACAAAGACCACCTGGCTTTGAATAAGAGGTGATGAGTACTTTGAGGGAGGTTAAAAATCAATCTAATAATCATTCTTAATTCATTACTCAAATGGGAGCCCAAATGGTACAACTAGCGAATGTTATGGATGGGATAAAAAGAATGTTGCCTATTCAACCAATGGATAACCCGAAGCAGCAACAAGCACTGGAGCATGGATCCTTTGTTGAGACTCGTCATGAGACAGTTCAAGCAGTTACAATTTTGAGCAGTAGAAGAGAAGTGGATAGTAAAGCTGAGGAGCAGTTTATGGAGAGAGCGAACAAGTAAAATGTGGCTGAAGAGGTTCAAAGAGATCTACCTCAAGAGGTAGAGCTGGATAGGGCCAAATATGAGGAAGTAACACCTTACTCTCAACATCTTCAAGAGTCAATTTCGTATAAAGAGCATAAGGGAAGGACATATTAGATCCATGTCAGCAAGTCGAGATCAATAAATCTCTTATAGATATTGTTGACCAAATTCCACCTTATGCCAAATTTTTGAAGGATCTCTGTACTCCAAAGCATAAAAACAGAACTAAGGTCCCAAAAAATATTTTGTTGACTAAACAAGTGAGTTCGATCTTGCTGAGTGATACTCCACCTAAGAGGAAAGATCCCGGTGCTACCATTATTTCTTGTGTCATTAGTGACCAGAAGAATGGTAGAGCTCTTCTCGATCTGGGTGTGAGGGTTAATTTATTACCTTACTTAGTCTATCAGCAACTAGGGTTGGGAGATCTCAATACTACCTCGGTGGTGCTTCAATTGGCAGACAGATCAACTAAACAACTGAGAAGAATTTTGGAGGATGTCATAGTGTAAGTGGGTAATGTTAGTCACTAATTAACCCTAGAGGGGGGGTGAATAGGGTGTTCAAAAATATTTCTAACTATTTTCGAAATTGGAACACGCTATAACTAAAAATCAATTTCTCAATAAACAAGTGGATGATTCAATTTAAACTTCTCTAATAATTAATTGCAAGACAAATTAGCATACAAGATATTCAAGCAATTATAGCATGCAAATTAATTAAGTAAAGAGAAAGAGATAGAGAGATTGACACCGTGATTTTTTCGAGGTTCGGTAACTCCTACTCCTCGGCTCAAGAACCCTTTCTTGAGACTTTTCCCGATCCTTTCACTATGGCCCTTCCTTAATAGGTGGAATGGCAAACCTTTACAACACAAGCCTCTCGAGCTTGTGTCTCAATCAAGAGAACAACTCTCTCTTGAACGATCGGTGGACTTCACTTGTCCGAGATTATAAATTCGTATGTAATCAATAAAATCACTCAAGAACAAAAACACTCAAAACCCAAAGGTTTTTATGGAAGATAAATCAATATAAGCTCAAGTGTTTTTGGTGATTTTTCAATAGCTCTAGAAATGTATTCTCAAAGGATATGATCAATGAATGATATTTGGAGAATAGGAAGAGATACTAGAGGTTTTTGATTTTCAAAGAAACTTGTAGAAAATCAGATTTTCAAATCTTGGTTTCAATGGCTTTTGTAGAGAAAATTTATGCAGAATTTTGAGAGCTTTTCTTCCTCTTTTGTTTTTCAATCTCTTAGATTACAATATACACATCTCATTCTATATATATCAATGCTTTAGGGTTTTGAAGAATGAATATTGTAGTAGAGAAAACAAAGCCGTTTGAAATCCATTAAACATGATGCTCAAAACATGGAAATTATTTTCTGTCAAAACTGCAGAATTTCAGGACCTTTTAGTCGACTACTTAGAGCTTCTAGTTGACTAGATTTATTCTTCTAGTCGACTAGAAGAGGTTCTAGTCAACTACTTCATGTAGTCTAGTGGACTCAAATGGTTTTAGTCGACTAGATGGGTGGTTCTAGTTGACTACTTGAGGGCTTTAGTCGACTACTTCAAAATGGATGAAAACTTGATGCTCCTGATTGTTTTAGTCGACTACTAGAGAATACAAAGGATTATTCTAGTCGACTATAACTTGAAAAACATTTAATAAAAATATTTTTCTTTCCGTTTAAGTTCGGTAAAACGTTTTTCATTCCATTTGAGTTCGGTTCATTTTATAATTGAGCTTATACGATAATATCGGCACATAAAATTACCTTGTTACAATGAACGCTCCCCGACCTATCTACCCCGAGTCTTGAGTCTTCGACTTTCGCCTTTACCGTTGAATTATTTGATTTTCCATTTTCGTGCTTCAATTTCTTTCTCGGCTTTTCGCTTTTATTCAATCTTTCTTTTCGAGCTTGATTTTCCGAGTCGTTCACCTGTCTTTGCTGAAAACATGAACTCGGTAATTCATTAGTATTAAACACGCTTTAAATGTTTTGTTAATATCAAAATAGGATTTATTGTCAGAGAATAAATTTCAAGGCCAACAGGTAAGTGTTACTATCCTGTAGACTTTGTAGTATTAGACATGGAACCTAACCATAGATCGAGGAGACATATCCCTGTTATCTTAGGGAGACCATTTTTGGCTACGGCGAATGCATGTGTTGATTGCAGAACATGGGTTATGGACAAATCTTTTGGAAATTTAAACATGAGGATGATTGTCTTTGATACCAACCATAAACTACCTAAAACAACTGAGTGTTTTAACATAAAGGGGATGCTTGAAGAAGTTGTACCTCAGAGTAGTGTAAGAGATGATTTTGAGATTGTGATGAAAAGGTCAGAGGTGAATTTTGAAAATGGAAAGGGCCAACAACGATCTAGTTGGAAAGATATTGTTGCATTGTATTCACCGTCAGAGAGAGCATCCAGAGAGTCACTTGGACCTCAACTTATTCCTCCACAGAAGTTGGTGCTTGAAAGTAAGCTTCCTAAGATGGTGTTACGTATGGAGGATAATGAATTAAAATATAAAACATGAGTGAAGAATTCTAGAGCTGATCATTTGCCACGAATTGTCATAGAGCCTATCACGGATGACACCCCTCTTAAGGATCCCTTTCCAGATGAGCGAGTGTTGAGTATAAACATGGTAGATAAGTTGTATGCCTTGGAAGATCCGCGATTGAGAGACAAGTGTGAGCGGATACGGAGTTGTACATATAAGGATACTCGGAGTTACATAGCTCGAACAAGAGTACATCATGCTAAGCATGTTCGTCTTAAGTTCCTTAAGCTTGGCTAGAAACGGCAATGTAATCCAAAGCTGAAAATGTTTCTAGTTAAACTCCGACAAAGATGGGAAGGACCACACAGGTAGGGCTGGCAAAATTGGATACGACACGAACACAAGGCTATTTAAAAGGGTTAGGGTTGAGCATAAAAGGGTTGAGGCCTAAAAACGGTCGACCCGAACACGACACGAGAATATAAGGGTCAACCCGAACACGACACGGATAACCCGAACACGACACGTTTGACACGATTATATTTATATTTATCTTTATTTTTATATTTTTCTCTTCTCTAATTGGTCATGGATTGAAATATATCAATAAAATTGTACTGGATCGTGTCAAAATCAATTTAATTTTGTTGATAATAGGTTAAAAGTTTATTTCGTGTTGGATTATGTCAAATTTAATTTAAAATATTATAATAAATAGGCTAAATGGATTACATGGGTTGACACGTGGGTCGACATGGACACGACATGGGTTGGGTTAGGGTTGAGGATATTTTACACGTATATTGACCAGGTCTTTTTGACACGACACGATTTCGACCCGACATGATCTCGACCCGACACGAACACGACCCGTAACCCGAAATTGCCAGCCCTACACACAGTGTTAGATCGGCTTACCTCCGCGAAGAAGTAGTATTCGATAAAAGGTTCGGGATACATGGGCAGAGACTGAGATATTATGAGGAGATTGATCCGGTACCAAAATTTATGGCGTCTGTCAGTTTACTGGAGAGGGAGATGAGATGGTGGAAGGACTGTTGTCTAAGGTGTTGAAGGAGGATTTGATGAAAGTAGTGACCATACAGGGGTTGAAGTTAGAATAAGAAATATGAGGTATTTTACATGGTAATTATTGTTATGTACTCGATGTCATGAGTGGTACTAATTGTCTATGGGTGAGAGTGCTTAGAGAGACACCTCCTACATTTTGTACTTTAGTTAAGGGAAATATGGTTGGGAGGAAAGGTGTTGGATAACCCTTTGTGAAACGTCGTGCAAAAGATGTTTAACATTGGTCCTAGGTTCTCTAGCCTCAGTTTCTATAATAATAGGTAAGTTATTTTTGCAATTTCAATTCTTAGAGATTGTAGGCCCTTAAGGCAAAATCATTTTTTTATTTCATTTTTTTAAAAAAATTCAATAAAATCCAAAAAGAGAATTTTCAAAAATTCCTTGAATAATTATGTTAATTTCTGGTAATTTTACCATTTCTTTTATCTTCCTATGATATTTGGGTATGTGTTTGTTGCATATTTATAGGTGATCTGAATCAAGTTTGGGGGATGAGGTTGAACATTTCGAAGAATCCAGGACTGCGCTTCAAGGGTAACTGTATCTGTTTTCATTCTTTATTTTTTACCATGAGGGCATGGTCGCATTTAAGTTTGGGGGTGAGGGTATATAGTTACAAGAAAGGAAATTTTTTGAAACTTTTGAAAAAAATTGAAAGCTTTGAGGGGTTATTTGTTTTCATGCATGAGTGTTTCGCATTATGAGTTTATGTTTATAATATATAAGTAGTATGTGATGTGATGTTCCCGCTCATGATATTAATGATTAGATCGAGTTAGTGAAGTGATGTGGTTTACATGGGTGAGTGATTAGTGAAATTGAAACCAAGAAAGACGACTTTGACCTTATGCGCACATTCACTATAAGAAAAACAATTGATCTTTAATTAAAAATTTTGCTAAAATCCAAAGGGAGAAGGGGTGTTGTGTTGATTTGGAAGGATGTTATTGAAAATTTATTTTTCGAATTAATTCCAAAAATTTGTTTTTCGAACTGACTAACCGGGCCTTGGTATGACCAATATCACTGTTTGCATAAAAAAGTAAGAAAACTAATAAGTATAAATCCCATGGAAGAAGCTCGGGCTCAGTTGGTCGGGACTAAAATCCTCGCTGGAAAGTCCGGAGCTTAGAAAAATAATTAAAAGGGATAATATGGAAAGTAGGAAAATTGATTTTATTTTTTAAAGGCAAAACTTTAGAGAGATTGAAATATTGTAGTTGAATGTTCACAAAGACACGAAAGGTTGTCTGGATTGGGAGTAGTGAGTAACGAAGTTATTTACTTCAAGTGGGGACCATTCATGACACGAAGATCTAGATAGTTATTGCTCGGTAGTGAGTGGGAGTATTTGCATTCATATTATCTTGTGTATTGTATCATAACTTATTTGAATTGTGTGTGTGAACTCATAAATGCATAACTACAAAAGAACTGAGATGTTTGTAGGTACCATCACTGGAAACCTTCACGAGACTTCACTCGTCCACTAGGGGTAACCTAAGGGTTTAAAAGGCTTGTTACACATGCTAAGTGTAATCGTCGACCCTCACGAAAGCAAGGGATTAGGTTAGAGTAGATAGGTTAGATAGAATAAGAATGGTCACAGATAGTTTCTCTGAGTTTATTACTAATGGACTAGCAATATGTAAGTTTGGGGGGTGTGATAGGTGCTAAATATTGGATTTTTTTTGCCCCTATCTTGCGTTTGTTATTCATGTATTATGAAATTACAGAAAAGGGCAACCATTAGGGTTTCCCTCACTTGTCTATAAATATGAGAGGGTTAGGTTTAGAGTTCTAGTTCTAATTTTCATACACATTCATTGATAGAGTTCTCACGTTCAAAGTTCATACTTGCTTCCATTGAAGAGAACCACTATTGAAGACCTAGAGATCCGGAGAAAAAGGCTATGGAGAGCGTTTCTACACTGACAATGCAGATTCTCTCAGCCATGATCAACTCGGTATCTAGGGTTTTCTCGCAAAACCCTAACCAAGTAATGTAGTTCTAATTGTATATTGAATTGTAGAGAGGGGAAATTGTGACTATACTGTGATGATTGTGTTAGATGAGAGACCGTTTTTATTCGTGATATAAGTTTATATATTTGAATTGATTATTATCTTAGACTTTTCGAATATATTTATCTTACATAATTACAATTATTGACTATGGGCTGGAACTTGGATGTTTAATCTGTGATTTTCTACACAATGGTGGTCATAAAACTCGAAACCCTAGGTTGACATAGGTCATGCCCTGACAAACTGATATTGACATGTTTTAGTTTATTTTCTTGATTTAATTTACTTTTCTACATTTACTTTCTGTTAGTAGTTGACATGCACTAATCAGTTTAGTCTTGAGATGGGTTGTCGCGATCCGGTTGAGAGTAATCCTTTTTGGGTCAAACTGTTGGCGCGGTGCGACCTGATTCATAGTCAATGGATCGCCCTCATGCAATTGATATATAATTCGAGCTATATTATGTGGTTAGTGGTAGAGTGAGGAAACCCTAGTTTTTTCTCTCTGAATCACAACCATTATTTATTATTGCTTTCTGTTTTATTTTAGTTAACATTAGATAATTCACAAAAACAAACTCTTTTTAGGAAAATATAATTCAGTGTTTTTATACTATTGAAGTGAAAAATCCTAGTCGATGTGGGATCGATATTCCCCTACTCAAGAAAAACTGTCTACAACTGATCTGTGCGCTTGCAAAAGGTTAAAACCTAGTGTCGTTAATGTGTTGTTTTTAACGACATATTTTGGACACACCTGACGCCCATCACCAACTTTCTTCTAAGCTCTTCCAATATCTTAGCCCTATGATTCTTATGAAAAGTTATTTCAATCTCAAGATCAAAGGGAGCTAGTTCAGTGTCGGGATCAAAAGGGGATTACCAATCGCTCATACACAAGGCCAAATTTATTTTTTTATATTTTAAATAAAAACTAACTACTTCTAAACTATTCTAACTATGGAAAGAAAATAAAGCTAAAATTATACGTAAAATTAAGCTACACTAGAAATCACTAGTGGTCCGGTAATGCAATATTCATTGCTTCACTGGTTCCTTTCGCACTTTTCAGTGTACCTATTAATCATACGAAAATCCAACTTTAAATTCGTTTCAATAACTCAATTCTACTAAACTTTTAAAGTTGAGATATTGCCAAGTCCCCAGCAACGGCTCCAAAAACTTGATGTAGCAAAACCAGGGTTAAAAAAATTGATTAAGAATGAACCCTTGTAGTGCCCAAGTTTTACCGATCGCAAGCGCACAAATCATTTTGTAATATAGCATGGCTTGAGAAGGGGAATATCGATCTCACATAGAATTGGAATTATTCACTTTAGAAATCTAAAAGTACTAAATTATGATTTTGAAAAAGATTTTATTTAGTTTGAGATCTATCAACTAATAAAACTAACTAAAAG
Organism: Cornus suecica; assembly: GCA_963922005.1. Lineage (NCBI taxonomy): Eukaryota > Viridiplantae > Streptophyta > Magnoliopsida > Cornales > Cornaceae > Cornus > Cornus suecica. Next base: position 58,855,495 of record OY998238.1, on the reverse strand, counting down.
CAAGAATTAAATTGTGTTTCTGATTCAGAGTAGAGAAAAACTATGGTTTTTATACTCCAACACTAACCTCATAATGTAGCTATTTACTTGATCGCTTGTAAGAGGCGATCCATCACATGTGAATCAGATTATTCTGCAAATAGTCAAATATAATCCGCAAAGAGATACCGTCAACCGGATTCACTATAACCCATCTCTGGACAGAGTGTGATTAGTGCATGCAAACTACTTTACTCTAATCTACTCCTACAATATAAAATTAAACTGAAACATGTCTATATCACCTCGCAGAGACATGGCCTGTGTAAACCTAGGGTTTCGAGTGTTAACCACTACTGTGTAAAAAAATATAATTTAAGCATCCAAGTTCCGGTCCATATTGAATAAACACGATTGATTGAGATAATGCATTCATTTAGTCTAAGACAATAGTATTATCAATATAAAATCCCTTATATTAAATAAATATTGTCTCTCATCTACACAATCATCACATGTGTGGTTTTTAGTTTCCCCTCGTTACAATTGAAATAAATAAATAAACTACATTACTTGGCTAGGGTTTTGTTAGAAAATCCTAGATACGGGTTTAGTTTCTCATGGTGGGAGAGATCAACATCGTTGATGTAGAAACGCCCTCCATTATTGTCTGCTTCTGATCTCTAGGTCTTGAATGACTCATTTCTACAAAAGATGTAAATCTCCAGAGATAGTGCTCTGAAAATTGTGTATTTAGAAGCCCTTTAGATCTGAATCAGACCTTGGTATTTATAGAAGTAGTTGAGAAGAGTCCTGATTATATTAGACTTATCCCACTTTGAGTAGGATTCCTCTTTGATGTGTTTCTCTTCAATTCTGAGCCAAACCCCTTTAATCTGATGTAAATACACGTTATACACGTGCTTGGAAATGTTGGAGTTGAAAACAAGTCAAAGGAAGTTGAATCGGACCAAAACTTAAATTATGGGAATTGCAGTTGATGCCTACCCCTACCCCTACCCCTATGTGTAGGGGTTCCTACGCTTGTGCGTAGTTGGGCCTACGCCTAAGCGTGGCCTTGTGCATAGGTGGGTGTCAAATTGATGATTCTAGGCACTTTTTGGTTGTTGTATGCGTAGGTAAGCGTAACAAAAATCATAAAAACCTATTTTTCCAATATTTCTTCCATTTGAACCCCCTACACTTCATTAGCATGTTTTTTGAAGTTTCGACTTCGAAAAATGTCTGTTTTACCCTCTGAAATGCACTTTTTTATTGTAAACTCCTTTTTCCCTCTTTTTTCGGTTCGACACAAGTACAACCTTGATTAATTCACCAAAGTTAGCTTGTTTTCTTCATTAAGCTTTTGAAACACGCTTAGACATGCAAACCGGATAAAGATACCAAGTAATGTGATGATAAGACTTAACAATACTAAGTTAGGGGTCTAGAATGGACAACATTCGGCATCTATTAGCATGAATTGTAGTTTGGTAGAAACCATGTGCATTAATGCTTTGTTGGTGATTTTCTCATGTCTCATTCATATCCTCTTTGAGAGTCAGCCTTTCGAATCGTTGCAACAACTAGTCAAGGGGTGTTCTCGCTACCCGCGGACTAGAAATCCGGAATCAGAGACGTGTGGGAGGACTACAGTCCAAACACAACTTTATCTTCCAGTGTATCACTCGTCGTCGATTTTATTTATGGGAATACTATATCCGCATTATCCTAGTTTGTCTTGGAGCATTGGCATTGCCACTACAAGAAAAGTGATTTTTCACGACGTAGATTAACAACATGCAATTAAAATCTGTCGTCTAAAGTAATTTTTTACGACTTGTTTTAAATGCACGTCGTTAAATAATAGTATTTACGACTTACCATTAATTATATGTTCATAATTACTTTCTTGATGTGGACTTATTGCTTTTCATGACTCATTTGTTCTGTCGTTTAAAAGGGGTTTGTAAGAACATTTATTGTAATTGTTTATGTATGGCATGTTCTAGACAATAACCATGTTAAGTGTTAGATAGGTTAGTTTGGTTTCAATAACATCGATAAGCTTCGTCAAAGGCATAATCAAGCATTGAAGTAATGAATAATACAAGTGAAGCACGAGTGAGCATATTGAGGAAAACAATCTCCTGGAGGGCGAAAATGACATTTTCCGAAGCCGCCACTTCAAGCAAAAAGTATCATGGGTTCAAGAGGGACATTTTGGCACAGTTGCGGAGAAAAGTGGTTTTAACAAAAATACCTACGCTTAAGTCTACGCTTTCAATTTCAAAAGGTGGCTGGAAAACACATATTTACGCTTGGAGATACGATTGGACCTACGCTTCAAGTGGAGGGGCCTACACTTTAAGCGTAGCTGCGGCAAGTTTTTGGCTATTTTTTCTGCGATGTCCAAATTGTTCATGGGTTGGTTTTATGATTTTTCCATGACTTATATACATCAAAGTGCTTGATATATACATGATATTCACCAGAATATAGGGTTTGGATGTGAAATTACGAGAAAGGGAAAACTTAGGGTTTGGATCATCATTGTATATAAATACCCAAGTCTTCAACAAGAGGAGTCATGTCTATAAGAATTCTTTGTAAGTTTTCTACAACTTCATCTTCTTCTTCTACAGAGATATATATATGGTGAGAGAATATTATTCAGTGATTAGAGATACACAAGTTCTCTCTTATTTTTGGACACCTTCAATCGTGCTTCTACATCGACGATTCCTATGCACGATTGAATGGTATAATTGCTGAAAAATTCACACATCGTTTATAGCAACAAGGTTGCATTGATCCGTTGAAGAATGGAGCCGTCTGTGTGTGGAGATTGAAACAGGATGCTTTGTGGTGATTTTGATCTGTTGAGAAGTAGAGCCGTCAGAGCATGAAGATCGGAGCGAGAGCTTCATGGATCGCGAGTGGATCTAGATTTTCAGACATCGAGTGAAGAACGATAAATTACAACAGTTGTAAATTCTGTTTTCATAGAGTCTGTAGAAATTCTCTGATTCATAGTGCATCGATACCCGAATGTATCCGTGGTTTTTACTTGGAGTCTTTCCAAGGTTTTCCACGTAAAAATCTCTATGTCTTCCCATGATTTAAATTTCTACACTTATATTCATATTTGCTTGATTGATTTGTTTTATGAATTCAATTGATAATTAGGGTTTGTGACTGATTAAAATTGAATTTCCGCTAAATAATTTTAATTGATCATAAAATCGACAAAAAGCCTATTCATCTCCCTTCTAGGTTATTTTCACTATTGTCTAGGTAATTTTAGGGTTAAAAATAATAAATTAATGAAGGCGCGAATAAAAAAGAAAGGAGCGAAAATAAAAAAACAATTGAAAGGAGCCGGAAAAAACATTCGAGCTATTAGGGAAGTTCAGAGTCGTGTACGCATCTATCTCCTTAACCCTAGGTAGCTTGTGTTGATCGTGATCTTCCCTTACTTACAACCGACCTAAGCCCATACCTAAAGAACGCAACAACATTGATTTACTAAGAGATGATCGGCGACAACTGCTACTCAGGGGACCAATTCTGCAACAAAAAATAGGTAATCCTTTTTGCGTTAGTTATTCAATGGTAAAATTGGGGCTTTTGTTTGTCGATTCCCCTATTGAATCTTAAACTTTTGGTGTTGATTCAGAGAATTTAGTAAACAAGTGCATAAGGAATTTCTATTAGGGCAGGTCTCTTGTAAGAGTATATACATATAGGCACCCATATATTTATAGAGAGTGCCTTGCGTTTCTGTATATGATGTCCTATGGTTTTGATTTTTTATTCTTAAAACCAAAATGTACATATATGCTAATTTAATTTTGTATATGTTGTCCTATTGTTTTTATTTTGTGTTTCAAACCCAAAGTATATTGAAAACATTAGGGAAGCCTGCTTGTGACTCTTTTGGACCATCTGAACTCTGTAGGACTTTAGATATTATACTGCAAGTATTTCTATCATAGTGCTTATTGATTTTATGCCATTATATTTTTGAAGTTTTGTTTCGGGATACAAGATACATTATATTCTATGAATGAAGTTGTCAAGGGTTGTTTCCTTAAGTCAAGATATTGTATTCGTGCCAAGCATTTATTTAGAACTAATTGGAATTATTTGGTACGAAATCACAACTAATTTGATGCTAGTGCAGGTTACGGTAGGCTTGTTGCACTTGCTAGCCAATCTGTGGTTCAAACTTGAGCTTGAAAAGTGAGCCATGTTCACCAGTCTTGCTTGTGATTATCTATTTATCAACGATCTTGTGTTTTGATCAGTTAAGAAAATGAGGTAGAAAATATTGATTAAATTAAAGGGGATATAGCTCTTTTTGTACCAAAGTCTAAGTGGTTAATGTATTGGTAGATCTCTTGACATTACTTAGTGGCCACGTGCAGGGGCGAAGCCAGGATACAACGCTAGGGGATGGCGAACTACTAAAAAAAGATTGACTTACAAGAATACAGAATTTAACATCTCCAATATCTTCATGAATCTTATTTCTCACTTTTCTTGAAATAATATGCAAAATCTCCTTTTGAATATCTGGTGAGGTATACTTCACATTTTTTGGAGCATTTTCAAGAACAATTTTAGTGACATCATCATTGTAGGTGACTATGACCTTTATCATCTCAATGAAATTTCCCCTATTACTTGATTCGAGGCATTCATCATGCCCTCTAAAAGCTTAACCCTGAAAGGTAAGCCATCGGACCGCATCAATTGATGTCTTCAATCTGAATCGATTGTTTGCAACTTGTTCCATTATTTGTCTTTCTAACACTTTATCAACATGACAAAGTTGATTCATTCAATCCACACAAGATCTCTCAGCTATGTTATGAGACGAACAAGGATCATCTCCCACATGAGTTAAGAAAGCACATTTTTTTCCATCTTTAACTTTCTTCCAACTTTGAAATCCTTCAATGATAAATGCATTATTTCCTGGACGTCTGGGTAAGTTCTTTGTAAAAATAAAGCAAGGTAAGAAATATGTGGTATCCTTAGAAGGAGAATATTCTAGCCAAGAAGGAAATAATTTGAACCAAGATGATTGAAATCGACGAGGATGCTTTTCAGATCCAAAACGAGGATATTCTGCTTGAATAAATTGGTATGGTCCCGCTTTGATATAAGCTCATCAAATTTCATCACGTTGGTTAGGAGGATATTCGAATATTTGATGACGCAATCCTGGGTCACGTTCTAAAAGAGGAGGATCTACATTTGAATGTTCAACTCTTGAAGATTTTGGAGGATGTTGATTCTCACGAACCGAAACATCAAGATTAGAAATGGAAGGCACATCTTCTAATGTCTCATAAAATTTCCTTTTAAATAATGAGTTGATGGTTTTTGGAGGCTTAACCATCGTATCAAATTAAATCTAAGTTTCCAAATAACTAAATTAACCTGAAAAATTAATATAATAGTTAGTCATTTAATTTTTTTTATTATTAATCTTTTCTTACTTATGTGTATAATCACTAACAATAAAAAATGATAACCCAACAAACAACATGAATCTGACATATTGATATAGACAATTATCACAGAATCAATTTCATTTTATTAATGGATAATAAAAAAAAATAGAATTGAAATAATAATAATAATAAGAATCAACAAACTCAATTCATTTTTTCATGGGCCAATTCTTATTTCACTTCAATTTCATAGTTTTGTTGTTTAATTTATTTTACTAGAAAAAAATATAAGAAAAAAAAAACAGTAACAGAGGGTGTTGAGAGACTCGCATGGAATTGAAATGCGAGAAGACAATGATCGGACCTAGAGCATTGAATGAGACTTTAGCTTGCTTTTTTACAAAAATACTGTAAAAGGCAAAAATAAACAACACTAGATTATTAAATACAGAATTACAAAGATTAATTGTATTAGACAGTTAGACTCAATTCAAAGGATGCAGTAACGAACCTGGAATCCAAAGCGAGGTACATACCATGTTTGATGTTTCGATTCAGACTTCAGTGACGTTTTATTGTTTGGCTATTGAGAAAAGAAAAAAAAAAGGAAATAACTCTTCCTGAAACCTAAATCTGAATGTGTGAATTGCCCAAAAATTATATATTAAATGAAGGAAATGAATGAGGCAAACAGCTGGGTCTAGAAGTGGAAGACAGGAAGAGCCCACTTTTCTTTTTTTAAGTTAGGTTTTATATTTATTAAATATTAAACAAAGGAAATGATGTATTGGGCCATTGGGCTTTATGTTGTATATGTATACAATATATACTTATAGTGATACATATTTTGGACTTGTAAATTGAGGAGGGGCCAAAACCAACCAAAAACAAAATTTCCCCAAATTGTAGCAATATTAGTAAAAAAAAAATTTGGGGGGGCCATGGCCCCCCTTTGCTCCCCGGCCATGTGCCACTGCATATCTAACATGGGAGTGGATCAATTTAGTTAATGATATTCCAAGAGCAGTGACAATTCATCCTTTAGTGTTCTATTATCATTCGACCTGTAATTGATATGGCCTCCATGACACACATTACCATGTTTAAGTTCATTCCATGACACACTTGAAATTTTTTTATTTGTTTATTTACCTACTTCAGTTTAGATGGGCGCATGTCGTGTTATTGGCGGTTGTGCACTTGGTTATGGGCATGTGTTCATATTATCCATACACTCTCTTTAGAGGACTTATGTTGGAACTATTGAACTATTATTTGGTCTAGTAAAAGCTCTCTTACATCTTCGTTTTTGTTTTTGTTACAGGTTCCTTCAACTATTTTACTGGCATATTGGACAACAGTTTGCTTTCTTTCGTTGAAATTTGTTTGTGTTCACATATCTTAGAAATAAACATTATTTATTTGTCTACCATTCTCACCTTATATCAAGTGTATAATAGGAGATAAAATAATTTTTAAAATTAGTAATTCTACCTATAATGCATTTGTGTTTTAATATTTGTCGTGTGGTAACAAACAGGTAGAACAAGTGTTAATTCTCTAAATATTGGCTTTTCTAATATATTGCTTCTTAACCCATTCAACCCTGTGTAATAATTTCGTTCAGAGGTACTGTACTGTAACTACACCAGAACTGCACAACATATGAGAATCTCCATAAAAAACTTTAGTTTTGTGATAATTACTAAGGACTTCAATTGAAACAAAATTCGTCAAGAGGATTTACATTTTTACCTACAGATCAATCACGATTTTATAAAATTATTACCACAATCTCGACAAGGGAGTCATTAAATTCATATCCCACTATGTATATATATATATATATATATATATATATATATTAAATAAATTTTGTTGATTCGAATTTTATATGTATAATGTGTAATTTACTTCGTATGTGTACTTATGTGAAACTAGGTAAATATATCTAGCAACCAAGCAAAGAATAATGGATAAAAGTTGGATGAACATTTATAACAGGTTTAACTTCAACTCAAAATTTTATGTTTATAACAACAATCCAGTCTTGAAGGTAATACTTTTGTGCTTTAATAATTTTATCTTTTTTGTGTATGGATAGCTCTTTCCATTTGTTTATCCGAGACCATTTCTACCTTTCTCTCCACCTTTGTCTAATCTCTTCTTCTTTAAAATAGATTATTGATTTTTAATAGATATCATCAATAGAATTTTAACTTGTTTTATTCATTTATTTTTTTGGCAGAATGTGATTGAAGCATTGATTTTTGTCGTCAAGACTTTGCATGGATGAGATGGGCTTGTCATACATTATTTGTTATGCTATTTTGAGAAGAAGTTATATGTCTGTTTCTTTAGGAATTTAGTGGTTTACTTTTCCAGTTGGATGGATTTTTTTTTTTTCATTTAAGATGCATGGGTTTAGAAATTCTATAAGCATTGGTTAGACTTTCGTGTGTTTTTTTAATGACTGTAAGCATTGGATACAGTTTCATGTTTTTGCTTTGATGAAAATTAATGGAGTTTCGATATTCTTTTAGTTGTTCCTATATATTTGTGCTTGTTTGATATATTGAGGCTTATGTTTTATATTGAAGTATGATTTCAAATATTAAAAATACCATTATTATTGAAGAAAATAAAACTAAAAAAACAATTGACGATATGCAAGGAAAGTCGTAAAAAGTAGTAAGTAATGACGACTGTCACTGTAAGTCGCCAATGTAGTACAACAACGACTACGAAGATGTGTCATGAAACGATATATACAAAGACAGGATGCAATGCGAATCGTAAAAGATATACATTAACGACACACATTACATGTCGTTAAAAGTGAAAATATCAACGACACGCAGATTCAGTCGTAAAAGCAAAATTTAACGACAAGACATTTACCCATTAACCACTCTAGGTGCACGTCGTGAATAGTTGAGACTTTTACGACACCTCTATTAAAGACATGATCAATCGCGTCGTGAAAACTTATTAACGACGTGGCCTGAATGTTAAAAAACCAATTTTCTTCTAGTGTGCATTGCATCTCATATCGGCCAGTTTATTTTATTGTTACTTACTTTATGTCGTTATTACTTGTTGTGCATGTTGGGGTTGATTGTGAGTTCGTTGGGGTCCCAAATTGGCATGAGAGCCATGTGGATCAATGGACCGGCATACTTTTGCACCGAGAATGAAGCGGTGACACTTCCTTTATTGAGCTAGTGTAGCTCACCCCTTACTTTAAATATTTTCAGGTGATGACCCTGTTGCGGCGACCTTTAGCCTCATTATTGCATTCGAGGACTTTGTTCCTATTTTTGGTGCCTATGGTGACGAGCTTGAGAGGCCTTGCATACTTTTGCACCTTTTTTGCTTTATTTTAGAGACTTAGTATACAATATGTATATCTATTCTTTTACGGCTAGCATGTTAGACATGGATTGTGTTTTATGTACTCCTTTATGTAGTGCCATGGTGTAGGGGAAGTTGTCCTTTTGGCGCTACGATACAAGATAGTTCATGGCATGTATATATATCTCTACTTATCACCTCAGAGTTAGGTTTTTTGCAAGAAGTATGTATAATGGTTGTATTAACTCAAAACTTATGTAAATGATGTTAATGTATTTTTTTGGCTTTAGTTACTTTTTTTACCGCTATGGATGGCGGATTTGGTTCGGCTAAGCCGGAGATAGTTTTCTTAAGGTATCTAGTTTTTCTAGTCCTTATTGGAATGCGTTTTAGGCATCATTTTGGCCCTCCGTTTTCATCCACATACCCCTATGTTTTAATGATATTTAAATACTTTTGAGGTATATGTAGGCGTTGGTAAGCAACAGAACCGGAAAACGGATGATGGAGCAAAAAGCTTAAAATTTCAAAACTTAGAATCCATAGCAACACTGGGCGCCCTAGCGCCCTTGGGCATTGTGACGCCCTAGGCTTGCGATTTCCTAATTTTCTGTTTTCATCTCCATTTTGAGTTCCGTTGGTCTCGATGGCCCCCTTTATTTAGCGTATGAACCTTTTAATTTAGAAATTGGTTTTTTAAATAATCCATTTTCAAAAGTTGACCCAAAGTTCTATTTTAAGAGTAGTTGTAGATTAGATGCATTCACTAATCATACTTTATTCGAAGATGAGTTGTAGCGAATCGGACCGATTGCATCTCTTTGGGAATTAGGCAACTTCTTGTAGCGTTACTAATTTGATTCATATAAGTTGTATCTCCCTTTTGCAATATGATGATTAAAGAACTATATTATTAGGCTAGTGGTGGAGTTGGAACAAAACCCTAGACTTGTTTATCTTGAATTCAAACAAAATAACTATCTATTTATTTATTTTCTGTTTAGTAGATTAAAAAGAACAAACCAATCAAACAACTTTTAAATATAATTCAATTTACTAATTTACAATTATTTGAAATACAACTTAGATCTTTGTGGTTCGATAACTCTCTTCCAACTATGTTATATACTACTCGTGTACTTGTGATTGAGATGTAAAACTAGATCGTGCTAATTCTTTATATTAAACACTTTTATTTTCACCCGACCTGGATCGATCAGGTTCATTGGTCCTTTCAAGATTTTAGACCGTATTGGCGATGTGGTGTACCGTTTAGCATTGCCACCAGAGTTATTGAGGGTTCACAATGTTTTTCATGTATCTTTGCTTCGCTAGTACGATCCAGATTCATCTCATGTTTTGAGTTGGGTGGATGATGATGTTGTCGAGGATGTGTCCTACGAGGAGCGACCTATAAGGAGCTTGGATTCGCGAGAGCAGGTTTTTCGGGGCAAAAGCATTCCGTTAGTTAAGGGCTTATGGCACCATCGCGGTGTCGAGGAGGCGACTTGGGAGCGTGAATGTGAAGTTCGGGAAAAGTACCCGAACTTGTTTCCTTTTTTAGGCATGTCTTGATTTCAAGGACGAAATCTCCTAAGGTGTGGAGGTTGTAACGTCCGGTATTTTCGTGTCTAAATTAAAACTTTAATTATTGATTAAAAGCTTATGTGATTATGTGCTTAATTTTCTTAACATGTTTTATGTGTATTAACTGTTAATTAAATTCGTAAGTTGCATGTTGTATTTTCATTTCGTGAATAATGAAAAGCATTGAAAATGATTACGAAAATTTAATGACCTAAGGGCATAATAGTATTGTCACTAAGTGTTTAGATAGTGGAGAATTCTAGAATTTTGGTGAAGTGTTGGGGAGACACTTGGGTGACATTATTGTAAATAAAGTAGAAGACTTTGGTTGATTGGTAAAATTGTATTGTAATGGTACACTTGTAAATAAGTGGTAAATGGGTTAGAAATCTTTAACTTTAGTGACCACCTTTTGTGTTGTCATCTTTTGAGCCCTTGGATCAAACCCACTTTCTCCCATCTTTAACTTCAACCTTAGGATACTAAGGCCTTATTTGGCAAGTGTATAAGGATTGTGTACATTAAATTCAAGTCTTCCTTTTGCAGCATTTCACTTGGACCCTTGGATCTTTTTCCCTTTTTCTAACTCAATATTAAACCTTGGATTGTGAGGAGTTATGAGTGGAGAATCTCTACCATTTGGTCTTCTATTTGCAAGACTAGTTATGAGCCCTTGGATCTCTTTTCTTTTTCTCCCACATTGATTATGTACCATTGGATGAGTTGTGAGAGATAGTGGGAAATATCTACACTTCCTTAAGTTTTCCACATGAAGACTTCTCTCATAATCATACATATCCTATCTATCACATTTCTCTATTTTCCCTCTTCTCCTTCTCCACTTTTTCCTTGATTCCATCTCTTTACTTGAAATTCGGAGAAATCTTGAACATGAAAGTTGGAGGTGGTGTTCTTGCCTTCGTTTTAACCTAAAGTTTGGTAAGTGGTTCTCATCATTTTGGCTTATTCTCTTTCCAAACTCTAATAATTCATTTCCTAAGATTTTAGTTCCAAATCTTAGTATGTTGTTCTTGTTTTGTATGTATGTTTATTCAAGGTGCAAGGTTTGGAACTCTCACCTATTATGTATTGTTGAGGTGGTTCTTGATTCCTATTTGGTGGGGATTGTGGTAAGTTTCACAATTCTTTTTTGAATCTTTTTCAAGAATCCTAGAATTAGCTATCATTGTGGAATTGTTCCATTCTTGTGGTTAAGACCACTTTTGATTAATTAAAGTTATAAATGTCACTCTTTTAACTCCTTCTTGAATTAATTATTATATTTTTAGCTTTAGGAAGGAGTGTGTTCCTTCAAAAATCGTCTCTTGGAGGCTCCTTGAAATCCTTGCTTGCTCCTTTTTGCTTTCTTGGAATAGTGGTCGCATCCTTTGAGGTAGGGGAAAAACAAGTCGCTTTGGTTTTGTGTAAGAGGGTGTGTGCGTCTATGTATATATACAATGTATATACTCGTTGAGTCTTTACAACATAGACGAGAACTTAGGCCCCTTTGAAATAATGATGTTGTGATAATAAATGATTGTTATGGAATTTGCTTATATTTGAATAAATATGAGCATGTAAGTATTCTTGAGAATAATATGTTGAAATATGATGAATAACATATTATGATGATGCATGGTTTACTTGAGACGTTGTTGCATATTGAGTACACCTTTTTGTGTGATGTACATTTGGTGTTAGTCTATGTCGGTCATATAACCATGTGTGAGTTGACTTGTGATCGTATTAATAACTAGCTAGGTGGTTCTTCTCGCTTCCAGCGGAACTTGTCTTCCGAGAAATAAAGACGATGGGGAAGGACTTGTTCCAAACTATAACTTTCACGGACCGTGTTTCATGTTTTCAATCTTCCTTGAGGAGTATGAATATTCTCTAAAGTGAACGATTTTGGCGACACTTTATATCTGTTGACCCTTAGCGTTAGGGTGTGTGATTTTACCTGTACTGTGGGTTGGTGTTGAGTCACATTGCATTTAAATTGCTATTATGTGATTGAATTATTATATTGATGTATGCCTTATCCTTGAATGATATTGACATGAGTATGTTTGGGAAATCGTATGTTGGGTTCGATGGGGCCTAGATTGGCATGAGAGCCATGTTGGATAAGAGGATTGACCCAGGATTAGTAATATGTACCTTAGTGGGTTGTACCACTCAAACTACCGGGATTGAGGCGTTGACGCTTTCTTTAATGGGCTAGTGAGCTCACCCCATTCTTTAAAAAATATTTTTCAGGTGACGATCCCATTATGGGGGGCTCGTAGTCTCCCAATCGATAGGTGGCATATTGTTCGCTCTTTTGCATTTGTGGTGGCGGACCATACTTTTTGTAAAGCATAGACGTGATACGTAAACATATGTTTCTTTTCTTTTGTAAACTGGCGTAACTCAACTTATGAAAACTCTATTCTTTTTTCGGCTAGCATGTTCTCTGGGTAGTTTATATTTGATGTACGTCCCTCAGAGGGCCATGCGCGGGGACTTTATTCTTTTGGTGCACTTCGGTATCGCAAATGTAAAATTACTTCCTTTTTGTAAAACCATAACATGCACCACCTTAGGGTGTTTTGAATATGAATACCATGTGTTAGTCACTAAAATACCCTAGAGGGGGGGTGAATAAGGTTTTAAAAATAATTTCTAACTTCTTTTTATTCTTACTAGAACATGCAACAAGGTTCAATATTAATTTACAAGGTAAAATATGCAATGAATGATTTCACTTAAATTCAACAAGCTATTTACCACAATATAAATTAAGCATGCATGAACATAAAGTAAAGAGATAGAGATAGAGATATTGACACCGTGATTTTTACGAGGTTCGGTAACTCCTACTCCTCGGCTCAAAGAATCCCCTTCCTTGAGACTTTCCCAATCCTCACACTATGGCTCTTCCTTCAATAGGTGGAATAGCAAAACCTTTACAAAAGAGCTAACTAGCTCTTCACACAATCAAGAGAACAATCCTCCCTTGATACAATGGGCTTCACTCACCCAAGATCACAAATTTGTGTATGTAATCAATATATCACTCAAGAAACAAAAACACTCAAAACCCTAAGGTTTTTATGGATGATAGATCAATATAAGCTCAAGTGTTTTTAGGTGATATTTCAAGAACTCAAGAAATATATATTCTCACAATATATTTTCAATAAGAGAATAGGCTCAAGGTTTGAGTTTAAATCTTCAAAATGATAAGAGTGAAAAGCGAGATTTTGCTATCAAAATATTTTTCAGAAGATGCTTGAGAGAAAATTAGAGATGAACAATATTTGGAAAATTTCTCACACAAGAACCTTAGCATTTTTAATCCATATCTCTTTCTTTATATAGTGAACACTAGGGTTTGGAGAGTGTGTCTCACCCTAGACAATATGGAGAGTAGGACCTGAAAATCTGCAAGCAAAATCATTTCTTTTTGGGCAAAAATATTGTTTAGAAATACTTTTCCTTAAAATCCTGAAGCACCCAGTCGACTGCCTACCGGCACCCAGTCGACTGCCTCCATGCTTAGATTTAAAATATTTTTCCCAACGGCTAGGGTCAGTCGACTGCCTCAAGAAGGCCAGTCGACTGCCTCATGAGTCAGTCGACTGCCTTGGACAGGCCAGTCGACTGCCTCAGGCAATCAAAAATGTTCGAAACTCTCTGGTCCAGTCAGTCGGCTGGGTCCTTAACTGCCAGTCGACTGGTCACAGTCAGTCGACTGCCTTGGACAGGCCAGTCGACTGCCTCATGCAGTTAGAATGTTTTATAACTCACTGGTTCATCCAGTCGGCTGGGTCCTTAAGGGCCAGTCGACTGGGTCACAGTCAGTCGGCTGCCATTTCATGGCCAGTCGACTGGGTGACTCCAAAAATTGTTTTCAAGGTCCGTTTTTGATCCGTTTGAGTTTGTTTGATTAATTACTTGAGCTTATAAGATAAATCAACGCATAAGATACCTTGTTACAATATTCTCACCCCGACCTATCTACCCCAGGTCTTGAGTCCAGCTTTTGTTCTTTCTTTGATCTTTTTGTCCTTCTTCGAGTTTGCGCTTGAGTTTCCTTATCGCTTGTTGCTTTAGTGATCTTCCCGAAACATTTACCTGTACTTGCTGAAACACTTAGCTCAAAGCCATATTAGTACCAAACACGGTTTTGAATGTTTTGTTAATATCAAAATAAGATTTATTGCTTGAAATGGAATTTCAAAGCCAACAATCTCCCCCTTTTTGATGTTGACAAAACATTTCGTGTTTGCTCATAATTGGTAAAGTATCAAGTGATACTCCCCCTCAATGTGTGCATCTTTCATTTTTATTTTCATGATCCCCCTTAGGAAATAAATTTTGCAATTTGATATTCATTTACGTAATGCATTGAAGAATAATAGAAACAACATTTTTCAATTAATAATTTCAAGATCGGTACATGTTGTTTTACTACTACACATTACAAAATAATAAAGCATAGAAATAAAACTAAAGATAACATAAACAACACACATGGTAACGTCCTATGCTACGCAAAATGGACCTATGGCCAACACAAACAACCTAAACATTCTCCCCCTTTGACAACATAAAAAAGGCGGAGGGTCACGGCGAAGTGCATCCATGGCGGTGGTGAGGCGGTCGATCTTGTCCTCAAGGTGCTTCATGTCCGCGGCCGTCTGCTTTTGGGCCTCCTCATTGCGCTTCACGATTTCCAAGATTTGGGTAAGAGTTTCGGGATTACCCCCGAACCCAAAATCCGGAATATCGAAATCGCTACCAAGAGACGGAAATGAGGAAGTCGGAGCATCCGGACAAGGTGCCTCGGGACGAGGAACAGAAGGACCGGCTTGGTCCGCAGGAGGGGCAGCCCTAAGAGAGACCAACACTCCATCGGCATTTTTGCCAATGTGCATTTGCTTGAGATGAGTGCGGTCCAGAAAGATTGGATTGTGCTCCGTAGGCTCGTCAGCAAGTGGCACATCGTTCCGATTGAGAAGATAGGATAAATGGGTAGGAAAAATAAGTGCGCATTTCTTCTTGTGGCACTCGAGGATTGCCGATATGAAGAGGAAGGCAAGATTGACCTTCCGACCGGTCATGACACAGTAGACAAGGAAAGCTTCCATAATCGACACAAGACTCCGGCTTCCGGACTTGGGCAAAATGGAATACGTGATAATGTTGTGCACAAGTCTAGCCTCGGGAGTAAGCGAGGAAGAAGGAAACTCAGCAATGGCGGTGGTTGTTTTATTCACAGAAATAGCCCGAACTGCTTCGAGAGGATCGAAATCACTCGAAGAGTACCAAATAGATGGGCAGTAATAGGAGATACCGCCAGGAAGTAGCCGAAAAACAGTATTGATTACTGCTTCGGTGATCTCAATAGAGACGCCTCCAACATTGGAGCTAAGCTGGGTGGAGATAAGGCGTGGTTGAGAAGGATTCACCAGATTGGTGTAGAATGCTTTGACAACCCTCGGATAGAGCGGAACATCGAGCGAGAGAAAGAAATCCCAACCCATATTTTGAAAAAGATTGAACGTATTAGCGCCAATCTCTTCGCACAAGGGTTGAGTCACAATGCGACTCCGAGCAAATTTTCGATGAAGGAACTGAGTTTCGAAAAGACGAACACTGTCTTCATCACCGAGAAGAGCAGTCAGAGACATCGGACCAGATTCAGATTCGGAATCAGTGACCTCATGAACAGGAGACGGTGGTGGAGGAGGTGCAGCCGAAGAGCTTCCACCCCTACGGGCGTGTTTCTTGAGGCGCACGACATTAGGAGCCATGAGAGAGATGAGAATCAAGATGATGGGAAGCATTTTGAGAAGAAAAACGAAAAGAAATGGTAAAATCAGAGAGGGAGAAGTGAAACTGTAAAAAATATATATATATGGATATATATATGGAGATATATAACTGAAAATGAAGAGGGGAGTGGTGATGATGGAGGAGAGGATCGTGGTGTAGTGGGAAAGTGGTTTAAAGATGAGTAAATGGCGTGAAGGAGAGAAGAAATGGGAGAGATCGTGGAGAGAGTGGAGAGAAGACGAGGAGAAAGAAGAAATAAAAACAATGTTTGCGCAGAGGCAGTCGACTAGCCATATGGAGACAGTCGACTGACTCATGACCCAGTCGACTGGCCAATGTAGGCAGTCGACTGGCTGAAGATAGTTAAAAACACAAAAACTCACTGGTTGATCCAGTCGACTGGCCGTATATGAGGCAGTCGACTGGCCCTCAAAAAAAATTTTGAAAGCCGAGAACGTGGACGAGAATTTGTGAAAAATAACTGATGACTTCAAAATCCATGGCCATTCCTAATTCCCTACGAATTTTTGAAAATGGTTCATCCGAGAGGGGTTTAGTAAAAATATCCGCCAATTGATTATTAGTGTCAATAAAAACCAATTCAACGTCGCCTTTAGCTACGTGATCCCGTAAAAAATGATGCCTAATCTCTATGTGCTTTGTGCGAGAGTGTTGAATAGGATTCTTTGAGATACAAATAGCACTAGTGTTATCACATTTAATAGGTACGCGATTGAAAAGAAGCCCAAAATCAAGTAATTGTTGCTTAATGTAAAGAGTTTGAGCACAACTACTACCGACCGCAACATATTCGGCTTCAGCCGTAGACAAGGCAACCGAAATTTGCTTTTTACTTGACCATGAAACTAACGAGTGACCTAGAAAATGACATGTACCGCTTGTGCTTTTCCGATCAATTTTACAACCCGCAAAATCGGCATCCGAATAACTCGTGAGATCAAGTGAAGTATCACTTGGATACCAAAGTCCTAAGTTAATCGTCCCGTTAAGATAGCGAAAAATACGTTTTACGGCTAGCAAGTGAGATTCTTTGGGACAAGATTGAAAGCGGGCACATAAGCATACACTAAACATGATATCCGGTCTACTAGCAGTTAAATAAAGTAAACTTCCTATCATGCCTCTATATTTAGTAATATCAACACATTTTCCATTTTCATCTTTATCGAGTTTAATAGAGGTACTCATGGGAGTAATGGCATGTTTGGCTTCCTCCATACCAAATCGCTTTAGCAAATCTTTAGTATACTTAGATTGGCTAACAAATAAGCCATCCAAGCTTTGCTTGATTTGCAACCCTAAGAAGAAGTTCAACTCACACATCATACTCATTTCAAATTCGTTTTGCATGTTAGATGCGAAATCCTTGCAAATGGAAGTGTTTGTTGATCCGAATATAATGTCGTCAACATATATTTGGATAATAAACAAATCATTCTTGACAGTTTTTGTAAATAGAGTGGTGTGAACTTTGCCTTTAGAAAAACCTTTTTGAAGTAGAAAGTCACTAAGCCGTTCATACCAAGCTCTAGGAGCTTGCTTTAACCCGTACAAAGCTTTAGATAATTTGTAAACATGATTTGGAAAACGTTCATTTTCAAAGCCGGGTGGTTGTTTCACATACACTTCTTCATCTATAGTTCCATTTAGAAAAGCACTTTTGACATCCATTTGATAGAGAATGAAATTTCTAGATGATGCAAATGCAAGAAGCATTCTAATTGCTTCTAATCTAGCTACGGGTGCAAAGGTTTCATCATAGTCAATGCCTTCCTCTTGATTGTAACCTTGAGCTACCAATCTTGCTTTATTTCGAATAATCACTCCATTTTCATCCTTCTTATTTCGAAAAACCCATTTAGTGCCTATTATAGTTTGATGTGTGGGTTGAGGGACTAAATGCCAAACTTGATTGCGTTCAAATTGATTTGGTTCCTCTTGCATAGCCATGATCCAAGAATCATCACATTGCGCTTCGTGGAAGTTCTTGGGTTCAATATTGGACACAAAAGCCATGTGATTGCATAAGTCTCTAAGTTGAGATCTTGTGCTAACACCTTGTGAAGGGTTTCCTATGACTTGGTCAAGAGGATGGTTGTGCACAATCCTCCAAGATTTAGGAATGGAGCAAGTCAAGTCATCATTTGATTGATCTCCAACTTTACTCTTATCCATTTGCCTACTTGACGAGTTGGAGATATTGAGATTATTGAAATTATCCTCAATTCCTACAACTTCATCATCATCTAGGTCAACTCTAGGTGAGGGTAGACGTGGTGATTCATCAAAAACAACATGGATAGACTCTACCATGGTTAAAGTCCTTTTGTTAAAGACTTTAAAGGCTCTACTTGTTGAGGAATAACCTAAGAAAATTGCTTCATCCGATTTGGAGTCAAATTTTCCCAAGTTATCTTTATCATTTAAAACAAAACATTTACAACCAAACACCTTGAAATAACCAATATTGGGTTTCCGACCATTCCACAACTCATACGGAGTTTTACCCAATTTCATTCGAATTATAACTCTATTTATGACATGACAAGCGGTATTTACCGCTTCCGCCCAAAGACTTCGGGGAAGGTTGTGTTCATTTAACATAGTTCTAGCCATTTCTTGTAAAGATCTATTTTTCCTTTCAACTACCCCATTTTGTTGAGGAGATCTTGGAGCCGAGAGATCATGAGATACACCAAATTCATCACATAATTTCTCTAGATCTTGATTGTCAAACTCTCTACCCCTATCACTTCTAATTTTCTTGATTTTCAAATATTTTTCATTTTGAATGACTCTATAAAATTTATCAAGAATGGAGTGAGTTTCATTTTTATGAGCAAGAAAGTAAACACAAGTAAATCTAGAGTAATCATCTACTATAACAAGTACATAGAGTTTCCCGGCCAAGCTAGCCGTTCTTTCTGGACCAAAGAGATCCATATGAAGTAACTCTAAGGGTCGAGAAGTGGTGATATCTTTCTTTCTCTTGAAAGAAGATTTCACTTGCTTACCTATTTGACATGCACTACATATTTTATCTTTTGAAAAATTAGTCTTCGGGAGGCCTTTGACTAATTCATTTTTAGACAAACGTTGGATGAGGTCCATACTAGCATGTCCTAAGCGTCTATGCCATAACCAACTATTTTCACTCGATGTGACAAAGCACTTAACATCTTGTTCATTTAATTCACATAGCAACATAGTATACAAATTTCCGTTTCTCTTTGCATTGAACAATTGTTTTCCGTCTTTCTCAACTATGCATGCATTTGACCTAAAGATAACATCATAACCTTTGTCACAAAGTTGGCTAATACTAAACAAGTTATGCTTTAAACCATCAACTAAAAGTACATTATCTATAGCTAGAGAAGAAGATATACCAATAGATCCGATTCCAACAATTTTCCCTTGTGAGTTATCTCCAAAAGTAACGTTTCCTCCTTCATAAGATTTTAAGGACATGAATTTCGATTTGTCCCCCGTCATGTGTCTTGAACAACTGCTATCAAGAAACCATCTTTCTTTTGAGGCGGTCTTCAAGCAAACCTACAAAACAGCGTTACGTGACTTTTATTGGTACCCAGTCTATTTTGGGTCCATTTTGGTTAAAAAAAGATGCAATAGTTCCTTTCGGAACCCAAATTGATTTAGTTACCAAGTTCTCTTTAGCACGTAGAGATGCAATAGTTCCTTTTGGAACCCAAAACATTTTTGAAACAATTTTCTTCTTCTTTCTTAGATAACATGCATTTGCTTTGTGACCTCTTTTCTTGCAATAGTAGCATGAAACATGATTGTGATCAATAGAAGTTGAGAATGAAGATTGTTTTGAAAAAGTATGCTTTAATGATTTTCTTTTCTTCAATAAAAGTGCATCCTTGTTGAATGCATCATATCCTAAGCCGCATTTGTCAAAAGAGTTTCTTTGTCTTCCTAGCATGATGCTCAAGTTCTCTTTTCCTTTTGTGAATTTTGCTAAGATGTTTATTTGATCATCAATGGTCTTTTTCAACAAAATATTTTCCTCTTCTATCTTCATACTTTTGTCATTAGTTACGTTTACATCAACTATGGTGTGGCAAGTGGAATTACATGAAGATTTAGATTTCTTGAGCAAACTATGTTTTTTTGCTAGTTTTTCAAACTCAACATACAAATTTTCAAATGCATCTTGTAATTCATTATGAGAAAATAAAAGCTCATCATATGACAAAATGGAATTATCTAATGCATGTAAATTTAAATGTACCTCATCTTCATTTGCCATGAGGCAAAGATTTGCAATTTCCTCACCATTCTCTTCATCATCCGAATCACAAGAGTCATAATCATCCCATGTTGCATTCATGGCCATTTTGTTTGGCCTTTTATCGTTCTCCTTTTTGGGCTTGAAACACTCATTTTTATAGTGCCCCGGTTTACCACAATTGAAACAAGTAATAGACTCCTTCTTGCTTGTCTCTCCTCTTCGTTCATTGCTTTTTAAGAACCTCCGACCTTTAGCCTTCTTTCGTTGAAGAAATCTCTTGAATTGTTGAGTGATCAAGGCAATGTCTTCATCAACCTCTTCTTCGATTCTCTCATTTGCTTCACTTTTAGTTGAAGCTTGCAAGGCTATACCTTTTCTTGGCTTGGCGTCTTCTTCACGAGATTTCAAGGTAATTTCCCATGTAAGGAGTGACCCGAAAATCTCATCAAGACTCATAGTGCTAAGATCATGTGCTTCTTTAATAGCCGTCACCTTCACATCCCATTTGACCGGAAGGCTTCTAAGGACTTTGCGTGCCGCATCGGATGTAGGAACAATTCTACCAAGATGCTTTAGTCCATTCAAAATGTTAGTAAAACGAGACATCATAGAATTGATATTTTCATCTTCCTTCATGACAAATAATTCATATTCATGCATAAGTATATCAATTTTAGATTCTCTAACTTGAGTAGTTCCTTCATAAGTAACTTCAAGTTTATCCCACATTTCTTTGGTCGTGGAGCAAGTAGAGACTCGATTAAATTCATTTGGACTTAAGGCACAATTTAGATTAACCTTAGCTTTGGCATTAAATGAAATAAGTCTACGCTCATCATTATCCCATTCGTTGGGCAATTTGGGAATGGTTTTTCCATCAACTACTTTGGTAATAGTAAAAGGTCCATCGACAATAACTAGCCAAATTTAATAATCAATAGCTTGAAGAAAATCTATCATTCTAGTCTTCCAATAACTATAGTTTGAACCATCAAACCATGGGGGCCTATTGTTTGATTGTCCTTCGACATGAGTGACTATGTTTGAGGCCATGATTGTTCTCTAAGACGGTTAAGTCAAAAACAAGAAGAGATTAGGCTCTGATACCAATTATTAGTCACTAAAATACCCTAGAGGGAGGGTGAATAGGGTTTTAAAAATAATTTCTAACTTCTTTTTATTCTTACTAGAACATGCAACAAGGTTCAATATTAATTTACAAGGTAAAATATGCAATGAATGATTTCACTTAAATTCAACAAGCTATTTACCACAATATAAATTAAGCATGCATGAACATAAAGTAAAGAGATAGAGATAGAGATATTGACACCGTGATTTTTACGAGGTTCGGTAACTCCTACTCCTCGGCTCAAAGAATCCCCTTCCTTGAGACTTTCCCAATCCTCACACTATGGCTCTTCCTTCAATAGGTGGAATAGCAAAACCTTTACAAAAGAGCTAACTAGCTCTTCACACAATCAAGAGAACAATCCTCCCTTGATACAATGGGCTTCACTCACCCAAGATCACAAATTTGTGTATGTAATCAATATATCACTCAAGAAACAAAAACACTCAAAACCCTAAGGTTTTTATGGATGATAGATCAATATAAGCTCAAGTGTTTTTAGGTGATATTTCAAGAACTCAAGAAATATATATTCTCACAATATATTTTCAATAAGAGAATAGGCTCAAGGTTTGAGTTTAAATCTTCAAAATGATAAGAGTGAAAAGCGAGATTTTGCTATCAAAATATTTTTCAGAAGATGCTTGAGAGAAAATTAGAGATGAACAATATTTGGAAAATTTCTCACACAAGAACCTTAGCATTTTTAATCCATATCTCTTTCTTTATATAGTGAACACTAGGGTTTGGAGAGTGTGTCTCACCCTAGACAATATGGAGAGTAGGACCTGAAAATCTGCAAGCAAAATCATTTCTTTTTGGGCAAAAATATTGTTTAGAAATACTTTTCCTTAAAATCCTGAAGCACCCAGTCGACTGCCTACCGGCACCCAGTCGACTGCCTCCATGCTTAGATTTAAAATATTTTTCCCAACGGCTAGGGTCAGTCGACTGCCTCAAGAAGGCCAGTCGACTGCCTTGGACAGGCCAGTCGACTGCCTCAGGCAATCAAAAATGTTCGAAACTCTCTGGTCCAGTCAGTCGGCTGGGTCCTTAACTGCCAGTCGACTGGTCACAGTCAGTCGACTGCCTTGGACAGGCCAGTCGACTGCCTCATGCAGTTAGAATGTTTTATAACTCACTGGTTCATCCAGTCGGCTGGGTCCTTAAGGGCCAGTCGACTGGGTCATAGTCAGTCGGCTGCCATTTCATGGCCAGTCGACTGGGTCATAGTCAGTCGGCTGCCATTTCATGGCCAGTCGACTGGGTGACTCCAAAAATTGTTTTCAAGGTCCGTTTTTGATCCGTTTGAGTTCGTTTGATTAATTACTTGAGCTTATAAGATCAATCAACGTATAAGATACCTTGTTACAATATTCTCACCCCGACCTATCTACCCCAGGTCTTGAGTCCAGCTTTTGTTCTTTCTTTGATCTTTTTGTCCTTCTTCGAGTTTGCGCTTGAGTTTCCTTATCGCTTGTTGCTTTAGCGATCTTCCCGAAACATTTACCTGTACTTGCTGAAACACTTAGCTCAAAGCCATATTAGTACCAAACACGGTTTTGAATGTTTTGTTAATATCAAAATAAGATTTATTGCTTGAAATGGAATTTCAAAGCCAACACCATGAATTGTTACATTTTGGTAATTGATAGACTTTCTTTAGTGATCATTGAGTTATTAGGTGATTTTCCGGAAACGGCGTTTCTCTCGGTTTATAAACGAACCTTTTCAATTTTCAAATAGAAACCCGTTTTTGCTCACACCTGTAGCCCCAACAATTTTCGTGTTTTAGAAATCATCTTAAACTCACTTTCTCAAAGATTTTAACTTTTAGAAGCTGGCGGTAGTTAAAACGGAGACCGAGGGCAAGATGGATAATTTTACGAACTTTAAAGGAGTTTTTTTGTTCAAAGCTCACGTTTTGTAAGAATCACTTGGAAGCATGTGATTGATGCGTAGTAATCCTTTTGAAAATATGATTTTACGTATGGAAACATGTTAAATTATGATTCAATCATTTTTGGAGTCATTTTTGCATCATTTTGAAGCTTTTAGGATTATCAATCGAGTGATGCTCTATATGAGTCGATTGACCCTGTCCATGAAATTTTTGAAAATTTTTTGCCTCCCTATCAGTCGACTAATTCTTCAAATAAGTCAACTGATTTACTGCAGTGTGTAACAAGTCGACTGATTCTTCTAACCAGTCAACTGATTTGCTGCAGTGGTCCACAATTCAGTTTTATTTCAACCTTTTGGCTCATTTTTAGTCTCCTTCGTCACCTTCGGAGTCCTTGGACTTTGGTTTCGGAGTCTTGGGATTTTGACGCGTGACAGAATGCTTGCGATCATATTTCTTAGGCTTCTTCTACCGGGACGCTTGTAGTTGTTTCTTGCTCTGAGGCAATTCGTAAGTCCTCATCTCATATTGATCCCTCTCATGTCTTCCCATCAAAGAACTTGTAGTTGTTGTTCTATGCGAGGTATCTTATCGATCCTTATGCATTATCATTGTTCTTAAGCCCTCTTCGAAGGCACTCATATTCACCTGTTACCTCATCAGGATTCGCATGCCTCTTTTTGTATCACAGCCTATCGCATACCATTCCTTTATAGTCCACCTTAATTTTTCGTACTCCGCATTCCAGAAGCCCTATTCGGAGGCACCCTCCTTTCTCTTAGGCCTTCCTCGGAAGTGCTCGCAATTGTCTCTTACCCAAGGTACCCCACCGGTCCTTGTGTGTTACCATTACTCACAAGCCTTTTTCAAGGCACTCCTTCAATTCCATTTTAGCAAACTACGTCTTAACCTGATTCTCTTCCCTATAAATATGTAGGCAGCTTGGGTTTACATTGAGTTCGGTATACTTTAACACTTTTTTCATTCTCTTGAACTGTATGCATGTTAGCTTTTTTCTTATTCTTTTACACCATTTTTTTTATAATGTATAACATAAAGAAAACATAAAAATAATTAAAAGATGGCACTAGTTCTTTTAGATCTTGATCCCTTTACTTTTATTTATTGGATCACGACTATGGTAGTTAAATGACACACACTGAACACATCGTAAGATAAAGTAGGTGATCGTATTAAGTACGGATGTTTTGGGTGCCTAACACATTTCCCAAGTGTAACCAAGCTCTCGAACATAATTGATTTGGTTCACGTCGGTCAGTGAGAGTCATTTTAGGGTCTAACACATTCAATATTAAACATTTTCTCAACGGTGCTCCCTTAGATTACCTAGCACGCCATAACTCAATATTAGGTGGCGACTTTATTTACTTTGACCATATCCTTTAACATACCTTAAAATCTCAGTTGCACAAGGCTAGTGTTTCTTCTCTGACTGATCAGGGGAAGTCGACTCCAACGCGCCCATGACAGTAACGACGAACGTCATGGCATGGAAAAACATGGCCCCAACACACTTCTATCAACTATTGCAATAATAAGTTTTAATTTGACCATCTCTATTTGCACCTAGTTCATCATTTATCGTTACATCATGTATGAAAAATATTTCACTTCATAACAATGGTTTGCAGTAAAAAAAATTTCTTGTACATTTCATTTGAAAGTACATCACAAACCTACCTTGTCGCACCCAAAATTTCCTAAGACTCCGAAACCCGAGACTAAGAGCTAAGGGAGTGAATGCAGAAGTGAAAAGAAACAAAAGTTTGATCACTGAGTCATCAAATATCCATACAAGGGTACAATAGACATTCACACCTAAAAGATACCAACAAGATCCCTCGGGATCGAAATAGAAGTGGAACGAATCAAACGGCACCTTAAACAGACCATTTAAACACCCGTGCTCACCCAAAGATAAAATGGTCATTTCAGGGGTGAAATAGTAATTTCAACATATAAAGACAAGGTTTAGACCTAAAATAAGCTGTTGGAACAAACGGAACCAAATTTGAAGGTGCGAGGAGGAAACTACGATATTTTGAAAATCGGTCGTCGCGACGTGCGAAAGTTCAAAACATACTGTCACATTCAAACGACCATTTCGTCCTCAAACATAACACAAATGAAGTGATTCAAAAACCTAAAATCAAGATCTTTAAGTAAGATTTCTAAAAAGCTAAAGAACACCTCCATCCGACACTCGTATCTCGAGATATAGCCAAAATAATGAATCAACGTCGAAACGAGACTACACTAGGACACCCTAGGGAAATTAGTCGACTGACAAGGGCCATTAGCCGACTGATGGGGCCATCGGTCGATTGACCAATACACATCAGTCAACTAACCACAACAGAAAAATTTCAGCAATTTGTCAGTCGACAGATATAATTCCATTGGTCAACTTAAGGACCCGAAAATGCTCCAATTGCCCCGAAAACCACCGAAACAACTACGTAGATATTCCTATGCATGTTTATACCCATAGTTAGGTCCATACTCCAAATTATGTTCACCAAACGTAAAATTTTAAACCAAAAACATTCCTTAAAAGTTTCTTAAAATTATCCGTCTTGCCCCCAGTTTTCGTTTTACCTACCGCCGGTTTCTGAAAGTTGAAATCTTTAAGAAAACAAGTTTAAAATCATTTTTAAAACAAGAAAATTTGTCGAGGCTACGGGGGTGGGAGAACACGGGTTTTTCCATTCAAAACGAAAAGGATTTGTTGGAAAACCTAGAAAAATGTCATTTTCGGCCAGACACCTAATTACCACATTCAACAACGAGAATCCACTACACAACGCTAAACAAAAGCATTTGTAAATTAATATTCAAATGCCCTAAGGTGATACATGTCATAGTTTTCCAGAAAATGAAATAGTTTTCATTTTCGGCACCGAAATGCACCGAAAGAACCTATCCCACTTGCATCGTGCTCCTAAGGATATACATCGATAATAACTCTTCGGCTAACATGTTAGCTGGGTAAAAATAAAGTAGTTTAACCTATCTAATTTACATGGACAAAAGGAACATATAGATACATGTTTCTCAACTTAATGCCCAACAAAAGTAAGTGTGATCCGCCACCCGT
The DNA here is from genome assembly GCA_963922005.1 of Cornus suecica. NCBI lineage: Eukaryota > Viridiplantae > Streptophyta > Magnoliopsida > Cornales > Cornaceae > Cornus > Cornus suecica. Next base: position 58,828,855 of record OY998238.1, on the reverse strand, counting down.
GCACAAAAGGGCAAACAAAATGCAACACGTCCACGGAGAAACTACGGAACTCTCCTAATATAATCATATCCTGAAAAATATATAAGTCATGGGGTGAGCCCACTAGCCCAGTAGATGAAGCGTCATCGTCTCAATCTCGGTAGTCCGAGTGGTATAACTCACCCAAGGTTCATGCTATTAGTCCAAGGTCGGTCTCTTGTTCCACATAGCTCTCACGCCAACCCCATCAAACCCAATAAATAATTTCTCCAACATGCTCACATCATAATTATTCACAAATATAGCATGATTCAACATCAAAACCACAATCACATATATATAGCAGTTTAGATGCAATGCGACTCAACACACCTCATGATACACATTTTACCTAACACAGGTTAATGAATACTTACTCTGGCCATTTTACTTTTGAGGATACAAACTCATCAAGTAAATGTAGAGTACCGCACCAATTATTATCAAGTGAATTTTCTCTCTTTCACTTTCAACAATGAAGGCGGTTGTACGAGAGCCCCGTTTGAACTCCGTGCCCCAAGACTCCAAAGGTAAAGAATACGAGAGGAGCCCACTTGCGACTCCTAACCTGGTATCACGTTTTCGGACTTACTAATTCCATAGGTGTGAAACACCCACTGGCCAAATGTTGCGATGATCCGATACAAGACTACCCACACATGATTACACGACCCGCATATACCAACACCATGATTTTGACACTACACAATGTACTTAATATGCATCAAGGTTTCCAATAACAATCATGTTCCATCACATTATATGTTTTTCTCATTTGCAATATATTCTACTTAATATAACAATCATGCTTACAATTTCGCATTTACAAGCAATGGTTAATAACATGCTCAATCACAATACATGTTTTTCTCATTAAGCAATATATTGTACTCCATTTATCACAAAGCTTACAATTTCACATTTATAAGCAATAAACCACAACAAGCATCTATATCACACAATCATGCTTTCAAGGGCCTAGTTCATCGTCTAAGTTGTCAAGTCTCTACTCGCATATATATATACATACATATATGTATATATGTATCTATATATATATGGCATATATACACATAGACGCACACACCCTTGTACAAAGACGAAACCAATTCATTTTTCCCCTACCTCAATTCCAAGCAAGCCTACTCAAGAATGCCCAAAATAGGTCCAATTCAAGCTACCACTCCAAGTGTTCAACAGAATAGCTTCCAACTAACAATACACCATTCATGAATAACAAGATTACCATAGTGTCAATAATAACTGGAAGTTATACAAAAGTGGCTCCAACCACAAGAATCAATTCAATCCCTAATGATTTCTATTTTAGGGTTTCATGGAGAAATGAACTCTTAAGAGTACAAGATAGTGAACTCACCACTAGCTCTTCACAAGATGAAAATCAAGAGCTACTATCAATGGAACTCAGTTGGTAGATTAAAGCCAAATCAACCTTCCATAAATATGAATAGAATGAGGCAAAGTCAATACTAACTCAAACAATTCATAACATGAAAACTAGGGTTCTTGCAACAAAACTCTAGACTGGAGTATAAGACTTACCAAAGTGTTCAAGAACACCACCAAGAGCTATCCCCTACAAGCAAGAAGAAGAAGAGAGAGCAAGAGTTTGTGAGAGGATTGAAGTCTTGCAAAGTGAAGAAGACTTGAGAATTGTAGAGATTCTCCACTCACAATTCTCACCATCCAAGGGTTGAGAATAAAGCAAGTAATTTGAGCAATTGATCCAAGGGTTGAAATGAAGTCTTGCAAATGAAACACCAAGAATAATGCATTCTTGCATTTGTGTGCCATCCAAACAAGGCCTTATGATCTAAGGGTTAAGAACAAAGATGGGAGAAGAAGATCAATGGCTAGAATTTAGACAACACCCAAAAGTGGGAAATGACCAATAACTTCTCGACTTAGGGTTAATTACAAGAGTATCATCATGACTCTCAATTACCCTTCTACCCTTTGTCATCCTCTCTATTTACCACTATGCCACTCATACCCCAACACTTAGCCAAATCTCTACACTTTCCACTAAGTTCTCTAAATATGAAATTACCAATTTACCCTTCTGTCATTTCTTTCCCGAAATCGTTTTCAACAATTTTCATTATTCTCAAAATGAAAATATCACATGCAACATACAAATTTAATCTCACATAAAACATGTAAGTCATGCTAAGCACATAACCACATTCAGCACAAAATTACATTAACCACATAATCACATATGCATTTAATCATTAATAAAAAAATTTAATTAGCACATAAAAATATCGAACGTTACAACCTCCACACCTTAGGAGATTTTGTCCTCAAAATCAAGACGCAACTAATTAAGAAACCAAGTCCGGGTATTTTTCCCGAACTCCACACTCACGTTCACAAATTTCTTCCTTAACCTCGTGATGGTTCCATGAGGTCTCAACTAACGAAATGGTTTTGCCTCGCAAAACCCGCTCTGAAGCACTTAAGATCCTCATGGTTCACTCCCCGTAAGATACGTTCTCGGCAACAACTACTCCCGTCCAACTCAAGACGTAAGATGGAGCTGGCCCGTACATGAGAAAGATGAACACATGGAATAATCACTATGAACCCTGGTGAGCTTCCATGGTAACACACTAGGTAGACCATTACATCATAATCACCCAAAAACATAAAAGAACTAAGCCAAGGTCTAAAACTCAAGGTAAGACTAAAAGTCTAATAATCACTATCCAGGCTCCTATGACCATAATGATCATACCTCAAGTCTGTGTGCTACATTAACCTTAGCAAGGAAGACAAAATATCCAACCTCAAGAGCACCAAAAGAATCCACTGCCTAGCAAAACATATGCTAAGGCCATAAATCCAAGCACCTAATTCTCGAGTAATAATGGTTATCCTTGGCCCTATAACCATATCACTCAGTTCACAAACGCAACTACGTAGGTACTAGGTCCATATCACGGTAACAGTCTATAATACACATATAATGACCTCAAATAATTTGTTCACAATTCAATTCTACAATCATTATATCATTGCCTTCTTGAATCATTCATTTTGAACCTCAAATTCTCAATTGATTCAATTAATACTCACTATATCATAATGCTAAAGTTAAACTTTTAATCTCCAAAGTCTAATCACAATTAAACCTCGATTACAACCCACAATCTCATGGATAAGCTATAATCAAATCTCGATTACTCAAATCGCTAATCTTTAAGATATAAAAGTCTCCCAATAAGATATCTCAATCTCATCCTTTAATTAACAGTTCAATGACAATCATTCATTAACTTAATTCACTAGTTCATACGTTACATGCAATCCCTATAAGGTACCAGACTACTTAGATGCTACCATAGAACATAACACATCATATCCTACAAGTCACTCTCTAATGTCCATAATTTCATTACTCTGCGAAACCTTACTGTTTCAAGGTCAATTCCCCAACTCTAAAATCGAATGGTACGACTAGTTTTACCATAAACCACACATCAAAAGGTAACACAAGTCACATGTCCCTAAGAATCCCTCAATATAGAAATATGGTAGCTAAAGCGTATATCATCGAAGTCCTTATTCCTCAACAAAAATAGCTTCTACTCTCATCATACCACAAGCGCAGTTAAATAACGTAACCATACACTAAGTACAATCAACCTCGACTCATGTAACGAGGTACATTACCGAAAACCCGTAGAAGTAAACCAACTACACAACTGCGAAGTGAGAATGACCGTACTCCAAGTACGCAATGAAAGAAAATAAGGAACACAACAATTTATTACTCATGTGAAGACACATACACATCAACGACGTGAAAGACCAGGCCAAGGCAATCTACCACAGTAACTCCTTACTACCAATGCCCACATTGTCACTCAACACCCAAAATGTCAAGGGTTGACAAAAGAACTCACACTCAATCTGAAACATGAACTCTAATGATCAACCACTAATGAACCTCAAGGTTTCAAGTCATACCTCCGTTCAATTAGGAACCACAATCATGTACTAACTATCATTCATTGCACTATGATCACACTATTTCATACCTCAATCACCATAAATCTTAACATCTCAATTTTCATGCTTTCTAGGTCAACGAAGGCCTAAACTCATGTTCTAATCACAACATAAACCATACAACACCAATAACTATTTATCAAGTCTGTCATCTCTTCGTGACAGATAACCATACTCCTAATCTATTCCATAAATCATGTTTCTATAATCAACACTCTTGTATACTAGCTAATAATCATGCCTCAAGTGAATCACCAAATCATATTCCCATAATTAAAAGCTTAAATGGTAACTATTAGTTACAACGCTACCCAAAAATCAATATCTAGATCTCCAATCAAAATTATCACTAATAAGTGAGCCTAAACGTACATTAACTACCAAAATTCAACCATCATTGAATAATTAACAATTGTTTCCTGGAATACCATTCCTACTCTTAATAAATAAATCAAGACTTATACACAAGCCCACTACTTACAAGCTAAATAAAATGCAAGATCATTCTTTGCATCACTAAATCACGCACAATGATTCACAACTCTCTCATCACCGATTATCACTCCGAGGCTCATAAAACATACCTCTTAGTGTACACAACCTGACAATTCACAATCAACAAATCACTACTCTTAGACCTCAAGTCCATCGATAACAATGGAAGGATATAAATACATCATAACCCCAATTAAAATAACCTCGAACTACTAGAATGATACTCATTAACACACATTGAATACCACAAGAGACAACGCTTATTTACAAAAACTCCTATAAGGCAAATCCACCTCATGTTGCCTACACAAGGCATCTAACCATCAAGCCCTTTAACTGCTCAAGAAAAGGGAAACCAAGACTTATGTTATACACCACCAAATCACCCATGAAGTAGTTACCCCTTGTGACGCACTACTCACTCAAATTGGACATAACTAAACCTCCGTAAGACGAACAACTAACATGCGATACAAAGGAACATGGGAAAAAGAACTAACTGCATTAATCAAAATCCCACCATAAAGGAATAGTAAGAGACACTACCTCACACGAAGGTTAGGCATGTAACAAAATTAAATAGCATGACCGGAATCGTGCGGCCCAGAAGAGGCACAACCCTATCGATACACTACCTAAAAAGGTGACTGTCGAGGAGAAGCTACAGTGGCCTCAACATAAGGATTATGAACAACTAGGAGAGAAGAAGAGGGCTGAGAAACCCCAAGTCCACGCAAAGCTGTAAAAGGCTGCGCAACTTGCTGGTAAGGACCAATCTCTTTTGGCACCCCCACCTCGGTCTGAAGAGGACATTCCTTCTGAATATGATCCATTTGGCCACATAGTAAACACCCTCGTCTGCACCCTATCCTACTACTAACCATCAGAAGATGGGACGGACACTCTAGCCTCTTGTGTCCTAGCTGACGGCACAGATAACACAACACTTCCCTAGGTATGATCGGTTGTGAACATCGTTGGATCGCAGCAATATGAGAACTCCTTCCAAACGCTTCTGAGAACCCTGCTCTGGCGATGCCCCAACACGTAATCCCGAGCTCTGTGCCCCTTGAGAAACCAGTGCATCCTCGACTGCCCAGAGAGCTCTAGTTGCTTGCCTGAGGACTACTGTCAGCTGACGCGCAGTCTGTGCCTCATCAACTGGAGGTACAATCATCGGCTTCCTATCTCTTATATGATTATTTTCGGTTGTCATAACTCTAAAAGAGAAATAACAAGGAAGAAGGTTTAAACCATAAGAACGTAATTCCCCTTCCGAACATTTAACACATAAGTCCGACATACACTAGCTAAGTACATAGCATACCACTCTAACACTTCAAACTTCGAAAACAGTTTATTCACACACGGAAGGTTGATAACCAATCCATGTCCAAAATGATGCCAAAACTCGTCATGCCAAAAGGAATGAAGTCGAATGATAACGACCGTCGAGAAATCATGACTTCACAATCATGACACACACAAGTCAAGTACACACTACATCCCACTAGCGCATAGATGAAACATGTGCCATCAAGTGGAGAAAAACTACTCCCAAAGATGAAGCAAGGAAAAAGCTAAAGCGTATGCAATAAAAGGATAAAAAATCCCGAACCATCAATAAACTAATCCAACTTCCGAAAATAAGAAGGAAATGATCAACACAAAACCAACCCAAAGGTACGCCAACAACGTAATACCGTCATGCCAACATACGCACAAGTCAACACGATAAAACAACCACCACTACTAGGTGACAAGTCGTAATCTAAAGACCATGAAATTAAAAGTGATAATGGCCCTTTTCCATCATCCCATAGAGAAAGAACACACTCTAATACCAAGTTATCGTGCCCAAAATTTCATAGGACTCTGAAACCCGAGCCTAAGAGCTAAGGGAGTGAATGTGGAAGTGAAAAGAAACAAAAGTTTGATCACTGAGTCATCAAATACTTTTACAAGGTTATAATATACATTCACACCTAAAATATGCCAAGAAGATCCCTCGGGATCGAAATAGAAGCGGAGTGAATCAAACGACACTTTAAACGGGCCATTTAAACACCCCTACTCACTCAAAGGTAAAATGGTCATTTCACGGGTAAAATAGTAATTTCAATGTATAAAGACAAGGTTTGGACCTAAAATAAACTATAGGAACAAACATAACCAAATTTGAAGGTGCGAGGAGGAAACTACGACATTTTAAAAATCGGTCGTCACGACTTGCAAAGGTTTAAATCATACTGTCACATTCAAACGACCATTACGCCCTCAAAAATAACTCAAATTAAGTGATTCAAAATCCTAAAATCAAGATATTTAAGTCATATTTATAAAAAAACTAAATAACACCTCCATCCGACACTCGTATCTCGAGATATAGCCAAAATAGTGAATCAACATCGAAACAGGACTACACTGGGACACCCTGGGGAAATTAGTTGACTGACAAGGGGCATTAGCTGACTGATGGAGGCCACCGGTAGAATGACCAATACACATCAGTCAACTGACCACAACATAAAAATTTTAGCTATTTGTCAGTCGACTGATGCAATTCCATCAGTCGACTTACGGACCCAAAAAATGTTCCAATTGGCCAGAAAATCATCGAAACAACTACGTATACATTCCTATGCATGTATATACCCATAGTTAGGTCCATACTCTAAATTATGTTCACCAAACGTAAAATTTTAAACCAAAAATATTCCTTTAAGGTTTCCTAAAATTATCCGTCTTGCCCTCCGTCTCCGTTTTACCTACCGCCGGTTTCTAAAATTCGAAATCTTTAAGAAAATGAGTTTAAAATTATTTCTAAAACAAGAATTTTTTTTAGGGCAATGGGGTGGGCAAAAACGGGTTTTTCAATTCAAAACAAAACGAATTTGTTTGAAAACCAAGAAAAACATCATTTTCGGCCGGACACCTAATAACCACATTTAACAACAAGAATCCACTACACAACACTAAACATAAGCATTTGTAAATTAATATTCAAATTACCTAAGGTGATACATGTCATAGTTTTCCACAAAATGAAATAGTTTACATTTTCGGCACTGATGTGCACCAAAAGAACCTAACCCACGCACACAGTGCTCCTTGGGATATACATCGATAACAACTCTTCGGCTAACATGCTAGCCGGGTCAAAATAAAGTAGTTTAACCTAATTAATTTACATGGACAAAAGGAACATATAGATACATGTTTCTCAACTTAATTCCCAACAAAAGTAAGTGTGATCAGCCACCCATGCACAAAAGGTCAGAAAAAATGCCACACGTCCACGGAGAAACTATGGAACTCTCCCAACATAATCATCACCTGAAAATATATAAGTCGTGGGGTGAGCTCAATAGCCCAGTAGAGGAAGCGTCATCACCTCAATCTCGGTAGTCCGAGTGGTACAACCCACCTAAGGTTCATGTTACTAATCCTAGGTCGGTCTCTTTTCCCACATGGCTCTCACGCCAATCCGGAACCCCATCAAACCCAACAAATAATTTCCCTAACATGCTCACATCATAATTATTCACAAATATAGCATGCTTCAACATCAAAATCACAATCACATATATAAAGCAATTTGATGTAATGTGACTCAACACAGGTCATGATACACATTTTGCCCAACATAGGTTAATGATGGGACATCAGGTGTGTAAAAATATGTGGCTAAAAACAACACCTTAACGACTCTAGGTTTTACCCTATGCAAGTAAGGGATATCTATCCCACAGAGACTGAGATTATTCACTTTAATAGTTTAAAAATACTGAATTATATTTTCTGAAATATGGTTCGTTTGGGTGGTCAAATACAAAATTATCTATTTTAAATAATGATTATCTAGAAAGCAAATTAAATTGTTTGTGATTCAGATGAGAGAAAACTAAGGTTTTCATCACTCCACCATTAACCGCATAATATAGTTCCTCATTGTATCAACTGTAAGAGGGTGATCCATAACTGTGAATCAAGTCGTACCGCAAATTGCTAAATATGACCCAAAATATGAGTACCATCAACCAGATTGCGACAACCCGTCTCATGACTGACCTAACTAGTACATGCCAATTATGTTACTCTAATCTACTCCTAATGCATGAAAATAAACTAAAGCATGTCTATATTAAATCGCCAAGGCACGACCTGTGTCAACCTAGGGTTTCAAGTTTCATTACCACCATTATGTAGAAAACCATAATTAAGCATCCGAGTTCCTACTCATACTGAATAATCATAGTTGTGCAAAATAATATATTCATTCCGTCTAAGACAAGAATGTAGAACAAATATAGAATTTTATATTGCAAATCAGTACGGTCTCTTAACTATTACAATCATCACAGTATGGTCAATAGTTTCCCCTCTTTACAATTCAAAACAATGAAAGAACTACATTACTTGGCTAGGGTTTTGCTAGAAAGCCCTAGATACCGAGTTAGTTAGCCAAGGAAGATGGTGACTGCATCGTTGATGTAGAAACCTTCTCCATAGTCGTCTTCTCCGGATCTCTAGGTTTGAATATGGCTCTCAACAGCAGCAAGTCTGAATGAATGAACGCTTCACCAAAACCAATCTTATGAATCTCAAAATCAGAATCTTTTCTCTCATATATGATTGTGTATATATAGGCAATGGTATAGAGAGACCCTTTTCAGTCTTTTCACTCTATAACTCATGTAAACCCTAACTTTTCATATATATAAGTGTATATACATGTATATAGAGGTCTGGAGTCGTAGGCATATCTTCGAATTAAGCCAGGGGTGAAACAGGAAAAATCCATGAAAAACCACCAAAAGTTGCCACACCTACGCTTCAGCGTAGGTCCCTAGCATACCTCCAAGCGTAGAAAAGTGGTTTCCAGCCACTTTTTGAAACTGAAAGCATAGGCAAAAGTGTAAGTATTTTTTGGAAAATCACTTTTCTTTGTGAATGCACCAAAACAACCGTCTTGAACCCACAATACTTTTTGCTGAAGATGAAGGCTTCTGGAAATGCCGTTTTAGCCCTCCAAAAGCCATTTCTGTCTTGGACTGCCTCTTTGACTCTCCTCTTGGATAGAAAGAATATACTCTTCAGTTAATTCACCAAAGTTAGCTACATTTCTTCATTAAGCTCCTGAAACATGCCTTAACACGCAAACGCAATAAAAATACCAAATAATGGAATAAAAGAACATAACAATAGTGAGTTAACGGGTCAAAATGTCTAATATTTGACACCTATCATACCCCCAAACTTACGTATTGTTAGTCCCTTAGCAATAAACTCAGGGAACTTTTCTTGTGATGATTTTTTTAATCTAACTACTCTAACTATTCTAACTAATCTAACATAATCCCTTGCTTTCGTGAGGGTCAATGATTACACTTAGCACGTGTAACAAGCCTTTTAAACCCCTAGGTTACCCCTAGTGGACGAGTGAAGTCTCGTGAAGGTTTCCAGTGATGGTACCTACAAACATCTCAGTTCTCTATAATCACGTAGTCATGAGTTCACACAAGTTCAATTAAGTCATGATACAATACAAAATATAGCATAGATGCAAATACTCCCACTCATTACCAAACAACAATTATATCAAGCTTCATGTCATGGATGGTTCCCACCAAAGTGAACAATTTCGCTACTCTCTACTATAAATCTAGACAACCTTCCGTGATTTTGTCAACACTCGTATATGATATTTCAGTTTCTCTTCTCCTACTTTATTGATCAAACTTTGCCATTTTTAATAAAAACATATCTTTCCATCTTCCCACTTTTCATCCCTTTTTGTCTTTCTAAGTCTCCAGACTTTCCAGCAAGAATTTTTAGTCCAGATCAACTGGGCCCGAGCTTTTTCCATGGGATTTATGCTCATTAATTTTCTCCCTTTTTTACACGAACAATGATATTGGTGATACCAAGGCCCGGTTACTCAGATCGAAGAACTACTTTTTGCATTTTATTTTCTCAAAATAATTTTTTTTTTCAATTTACTCAATTTTAACCATAACATCTCCCATTCTCCCCTTTTATAGTGTCAAAATTATTTTTCAACTACATAGTCAAAAATCAACCTATTTCTTATAATGAATGTGTGATTGTGCTAATAGGTCGAAGTCGTCCTTCTTGATTTCAATTTCACTCATTCACTCACCCATGTAAAACCATATCACTTCACTAACTTGATTTAATCATTACTCTCATGAATGGGAATATCACATTACATACTACTCATGCATCATATACAAAAACTCAATCGAATTGTAATGCAAAACATTCACGCGTGAGAGCAAAGAACTGCTCCAAAATTTAAATTTTAAAATTTTTTCAAAACATTTTATTCCTTGTAATACTATACCCTCACCCCCAAACTTAAATCAGACAATGTCCCCATGGTCAAAAATAATATAGGAGAACATATACAGTTACCCTTGAAGCTTAATTCTGGATTTCAAAGCAATGCACGAATCCTCTCCCCCAAACTTGATTTGGATTACCTGTAGATAACATCAACAAAGCACAAATACTCAATCATAGCAACGAAAAAGAAATTTCATCATAAATATCCAGAAATCAACACATTGTTTCAGGAATCAAAGATTTTATTTTTATTTTTTTTTAGAACAAATATAATGATAATAAAAAAAATGATTTGGCCTTAAGGGCCTACAGTCCTAAAATAAATAAATAAACAAAAATGTGGCCTTAAGGGTCTACCATCCTTAAAAACAAAACAAAGAAACATAAAAAAAATTCCTAACCCTAAATCGAAACCCTAATCTTCCTCCTCTTCTTCATCACTTGATACGACACTTTTCAACCATATCCGGCAGTCTGTAGTCTCTTTCAACTTTTCCAAATCTTCCTCCGGATATATTTTCATAATCGTCCACCGCATCTCATCCAGCTCCTTCATCCTATAACCCAACTGCTCGACAATGATCTTCGATAACAGAAACTGGTATGGAAGATAATGTTCAAATTTATCAACACCTGCCCACTGTCTACTCACAATCGCTCGAGCAATCAACATATCAGCCATAATCAATGTTGGAACACACACTTCATACCCATGAGTTAGGGCATACAAAGTTCTAAGCATAGTGTGATCCCTTACACTGGTTCGATTATTGGGCCGAAGTTGAGCCAAAACAACACAATCCAAATAAAGCAGATCTGACTTCAACCACCAATTATAACATGTCCTATCTCTCAGATCTGATACTGCACACAATTCCAATATCATCTCTTCATCCGTATGTGGCCATACTTGAGGATGGTCCTTCAATATTCCTTGTAAGTTTGCTTGAGTACCGATCGGTATATTCCACGCATCAGTAATACTTCTTCTTCCAATCATAATAGGATCACTGCACTGAGTCACTTTAGCCTTCATCACCTTAAATCCTTTCGGTCCCGAAATCGTCATATTTTCATAGAATTTTCAAACCAAGCCCGGATACACCTTTTCACCCGTCGGTTTTTCTAAATTTTTCAATCCTCGTTCTTTAAGGATTTTCCTTCCGGGCATAATTAATACTCGATTCATCCTCTCCGAATGAAATATCTCTTCAAATTGTAACCTACACTGTAGAAATGATTTTGGTGTGGGTCGGCTTCCATTCCGACTCGTAGCTCCTTCATTCATGCTCTTCATATCCATATATGGTTCTGTACCTTCTATGGATTCCTTTGGGTCAGAATAATCTTCATTTGCATTATCCATACTAACCCCCCTCGAGATAGAAAGAATCAAAGAAGAATAACGAATTTTATGATCAACTCTTGAGAATTGAGAATTGTGAATTGTGTCTACTCTATGGCTATAGATGGATGTAGTAGAATCATAAAAGAAAAAGGATTTAAAATTCTTAGCTAACTAGGAAAGTGGAAGCAATAACTAATCCAACTCCAACTTGTATTTGCATTCCCTTTCCTTGTTAGATTAGGATTACTCTAAAAACAAATCTACAACAAATCCTAAAAATAATTTAAACAAATCCTAATACAAGTATAAATACAAACCAGGCCAAAACACCCCTCAAACGGGTTAAATTTGTAATTCTCAAAAACTCCCTCATTGTACCCTACGCTTCAAGTGTAGGGTAGCCCACGCTCCAAGCGTAGCTTGAAGCATAGGTTGGCCTGGAAATTTTATTTTTTCAAAGAACAGTCTCCCGATCAATCCACCACCAATACACACCCAAACTTAAACGTACAAATGTCCCCATAGTGCGATATAAAATTTTGAAAGAATTCAAACTATCCGCACATATATAAAATGAGTGTAAAATTTCGGGGATACATCAAATAATTTGATTAAATCATCAAAACTACAATTTTATAAACTATGAAAATATAAAATACATTTAGAAGATAATCGTTCAATCGGTCACATCAAGCCATATACGAAACTATCCGCTCGACAATTTATCTCTAAATAAAAAAATAAAAATAAATGAAACTAAAATAAATCTAAAACAAAAACCTAATTAAAACTAATCCTCATCATCAGAGGTCGGTGGCGTAGGTGGAATCGGAACACCAATATGCTGACTCATACAGTCAAACCAATGAAATAACCGCCTTTGATCACTCCATCGGGCATGTATCTCCTTTGTCAAAGTCCGCTCTATCCCATGTATCCATGCTAAAAGAGCATCAAACTGTGCCTAAGATAGAGTAATAGTACCACCCATAGATGCCTCTGGAAACACAACCTCATCCTCAACAGCCAACACTTGTGGCATCTCAGCCTCATCAGCAGCCTCAGCATCCTGAGCCATACCTGCATCAACCTGACCAGCGTCATCAACCTGTGCCTGAGCCTGTGCATTTAGGGCTGGTAATCTGCCGAACCCTGATCTTTGCCTCATAATAGCATCTCCATACAATCGGGTCTAGACACCAGTCCACATCCCTCTGGAATACGGGGTACCCTTTCTAAATCTATTTTGATCACCCGCATCCATCTCAATCCTGGCATCCAACATAATCTTAATCAGCAAGCACGGGAATCAAATGAGAAACAGACGCTGACCAATCTTGGTCTCCTTGCGCAGATGAATATAATGTGTAAATAGGCCCTCCCACAAAATCTGTGGGATAGAAATACACCACCCAAACTCGAAAGCATAGTGGAGGGCCGGAAATGGCGGATAGCACATGGTCATGTGGTTGTGCGGAAGAATCTGGGATCGAACTATCACATCCCAGAACCATATCATAGGATGATAATTCGCCTTCTTTGTGTAGTTCCGATGTGTATCGGCCCATTGCCCGACAGTCTGAAGTGCAACAATCTCATAAATAGATGGGAGTATCTCGGGCATAGGTAAGAATGCAGTAGCTAGCTCAGGCAGACACTCGTCTGGAATACCCCGTGCCTCAGCAATAGTCTGGGGAATAATCTCGATCTCTGTACCTTGGACCACTGTCCGTAGTCTCAACCCTCTGCTGCAATGGCGCATGTGTAGCCATAACTCCAGAATTATATCCTCGTAAATGTGCTAAGTAGCCGGGCAAGAATAGGCCGTAGACTTTGAGCCCTCAATCGGCCGATCTTCCAGGCAAGTACAGGCTGTAAATCCTCGAATATTCTCATCAGGTAAGTCCGCTCCTACTAATAGCCATTTCGGATTGCCCGGTTTAATAAATCCTCTACCGATTTTGTCTGGGGCATAAGTAAAAATGTAGTCAAAATCCGGTGTCACCCTCCACAAGTGGCTTCGGTACCCTCTCATCTTCTCGATCATCACAAGAGCAACATCCTCCTCCTGCTCAACGTCATCACCCTCTGTCTCCTCCTCCATCTCCTCAGCCTGCTGATCCGGCATAGGTGGCGGTGGTGGTGCCCGTGGAGCAACTGGCTTGACTACTAGGAGACCATGTGGCAATAGGATGTCGCGTCCCTGTGTGGAACTCTCTGGCATCTCTGCCTCAATAGACGAGGAAGACAAGGACGCCGAGTTGACATACTGTGGTCTCCTAGTGCGTGTACTCCACTGTCTAATCGGGGATGGTGCAGGAGATGACAATCTAGACCTTTTTTGCACCGCTGGATTAGCCGCAACTGCAGCCTGTGCTGCTCGTTTCACTGACAACTTAGTCCGTACCATGCCGACAAGAGGGAATTTTCAAAAACTAATCGATAATGAATCGGACACCAAATCAAACTCAAACTATATCTAAATATATCCAATATGATGATTAAACAAGCCGTCATCCCGAAAAAAATTGATATTTAATCCACTTGCGAAGTCGAAAGACTCAACTTTTAGAAAATAGATCAAAACACGATTTTAATCAGACTCGTTCGTCAATACTAGTTTAGAATAGTTAAATAAGTCATATGAAATCAAAATAATGGAACAAAACTCACTAAATCGAAAGAAATGACGATTTTCCAAACTTTGAGTTTCGGAGACTTTTCGAGTTCTTCATGTGAATCCAGACAAATCACCAACTAATCTGATGATCCGCTGGCAAAGAATGATGAGGGATTGGATGAACAAACGGTAGAATCAAACCTCGTAATGATTGGTGGAGAATTGAGAGAGAAAGAAGAGTTTTGAATAGAATGGGGGGGGGGGGGAACTGACGACGAGTCATGTTTGTAACAGGCCCAAGCGTAGCTAGACCTACACTTGAAGCGTAGGTCCCTATGACCCAAAAAAAATTTTCTTTCATCTTCTCATCCCGTATTCAACTTTACGCATTCTTAATGCTTCCTAGGCTCAATTTACACTTCATACTCAAATGATGATGGCCTCACAACTCATTTTTACAGACTCGATCTTAAATGCTGAAATAACTAAATTACCATCTACAAGTACAAACTAGGTGTAAAAGTTACTCTTCTTCACCTAGTACCAATATTTAACATTATTGGTACGACGTTACTACTTCTCAATACTCTGAATCAAGCTTATCCAGCTCGGGTGGTGGTTCAGCTAGATCGATCATTTCTACCACACGCTCAGTTGGTTGCACCTCTATATAATGCTTCAATCTTTGTCCATTCACAACAAACTTCTTTCCAATGTCAGGATCATCGAGCTCCATGGCTCCATGGGAGAAAACCTTTGTAATCTTGTATGGCCCATCCCATCTTGATTGGAGCTTGCCAAGAAACAACTTGAGTCTCGAATTAAATAGCAAGACTTTTTGGACGGGCTCAAAAACTTTATTTCTAATATGTTTATCATGAAACGCTTTTGTTCAGGCCTTGTAAATCCAAGAGTTTTCATATGCATTATTTCTCAACTCCTCAAGCTCTTAAAGTTGGAGTTTCCGCTGAGCACTAACTTTCTTTATATCGAAATTCAGTCTTCGAATAGCCTAATATGCTCGGTGTTCCAGCTCTACAGGGAGATGACACACTTTACCGTACACAAGACGATATGGCGACATACCAATTGGTGTTTTAAACGCAGTTCTTTACGTCCAAAGTGCATCATTTAGCCTTCGAGGCCAATCTTTCAAATTCGGACTCACCATTTTTTCCAAGATATTTTTAATCTCCCTATTAGAAACCTCCACTTAACCTTGTGCTTGGGGGTGATATGGCATACCAATTCTATGAGTGACACCGTACTTCTTACACAGAGCAGGAAGAAACTGATTGTCAAAATGGCTTCCACCATCACTTATCAAAACTCTTGGCATACCAAATCGTGAGAAAACGTTCAACTTTACAAATTCTTCCACCACGTCATGGTCAGCACGTTTGGTGGATATACCTTCTACCCATTTTGAAACATAATCAACCCCCACAAGTATATACTCTTTTTTATCTACTTTCGAAAATGGTCCCATAAAATCAATACCCCACACATCAAATAATTCTACAATCATAATTGGGGTTAAAGGCATCATGTCTCGTTAAGATATGGATCCAAGCTTTTGACATTGCAGACATGCCTTACAAAACTCGAAAGCATCTTTGAATATGGAAGGCCAGTAAAATCCACTCTGCATCACCTTATGGGTTGTCTTCTGAGCTCCGAAATGCCCTTCACACTCCAATGTGTGACAAAATGTCAGTATGCTTTGCACCTCACTCTCAGGGATGCATTTTCTAATAATTTGATCAGAGCAATACTTGTATAAATGCGGATTATCCAAGATATAAAATTTGACTTGACTGAAGAATCGGTCTTTCTCATTATTAGACCATCCTTTTGCGATTCGACCTGTGGCTTTATAATTAACAATATCAGCATACCACGGTATTTGTTCCACCACATCCATATTGACCAAATGTTCATCCAGGAAAAAATCCTTAAGAGGAGTAATTTCCTTTATGGATTCGACAATAATCCTTGACAAATGATCCGCAACAACATTCTCTTAACCCTTTTTATCTTTGATTTCCAGGTCGAATTATTGTAGCAACAGAATCCACTGAATCAATCGGGGCTTAGAGTCTTTCTTTGTCAGCAAATGCCTCAAAGCAGCATGATCCAAGTAAACAACGACCTTGGTACCCAATAGATATGATCGGAATTTATCCAAGGTGAAAACAACTGCCAGCAACTCCTTCTCGGTAGTTGTGTATTTCATCTTAGCTTCATTCAGAGTCCTACTAGCATAATAAATAGCATACGGCAACTTATCTTTTCTCTAACCCAACATAGCTCCGATGGCATAGTCTGAAGCATCACACATGAGCTCAAATGGGAGAGACCAATCTGGTGGACGAATAATCGAGGCTGATGAAAGTTGAGTACGGAGTTCCTCAAAAGCATGAAGGCACTCTTCGTCAAAGACAAAAGTAGCGTCCTTAGCCAATAAGTTGCATAACGGCCGGGCTATTTCGCTGAAATCTTTAATAAACCTTCGGTAAAACCCGGCGTGGCCCAGAAAAGAGCGTATCTGCTTAATAGATGTGGGAAGAGGCAGTTTTGAAATTAATTTAACTTTTGCTTTATCTACCTATATCCCTCGCTTAGATACAATATGGCCCAGTACTATCCCCTCTTGAACCATAAAATGGTTCTTTTCCCAACTTAGTATCAGATTCGTCTCTTTGTACCTTTTAAGTATGAATTCTAGATGTTTTAAACAGTCTTCAAAGGTTTTCCAAAAAACTGAGAAGTCATCCATGAATATTTCAAGAAATTTCTCTACCATATCAGAAAAATAGACATCATACATCGTTGGAATGTTGCTGAAGCATTACATAAACCAAATGGCAGTCGTCTATAAGCAAACGTGTCATACGGACAAGTAAAGGTGGTTTTCTCTTGATCAATAGGATCAATCGCCACCTGATTGTAACCGGAATATCCATCCAGAAAGCAGTAATAGCTCTGCCCGGCTAACCTCTCCAGGATTTGATCAATAAATGGTAACGAAAAATGATCCTTCTTAGTGTTCAGATTGAGCTTTCTATAATCAATACACACACGCCACCCTGTGGTCATGCATTGTGGAATTAGCTCACCTTTTAAGTTTGGTACCACTATGATGCCTGACCTCTTCGGCATCACCTGAGTTGTACCCATATGTTATCAGAAATGGGGTAAATGATACCCGCATCTAGCAATTTCACTACTTCTTTCATCACCACCTCTTTCATATTTGGATTCAACCTTCATTGCATTTCTCTTGATGGTTTTGCATCCTTCTCAAGATGTATGCGATGCATGCAAATCGAGGGGTCTATGCCTTTCAAATCAGCAATACTTCATCCTATTGCCTCTTTGTTCTCACTTAGAATCGCGACTAGACTCGATTCCTATTTTTCTGTCAATTTTGAAGATATAATCATAGGAAGAGTCTCACCAGGTCCTAAGAAAACATATTTCAATTTTTCGGGCAGTTCCTTGAGTTCCATGGTAGGAGTAGTAGTTAAGGAATGAATTTGTGGAATATTTGAAACTATAGGAAGTGGTTCAACCGGCTCCTGATATGGTTGAGTATATAAAGCAGTCTCCATCACATTAAGCTCTTCATTTTTCAATTTTCAGTATGTTTCCCAATCAACAACTTCCTCATTTGGCCATTCTCTAGTCATAAATGACTCTAGCTCATCTCTCTCCAAGATTTGAGTTGAAAATCTGCTATAATATCATCCAGTTCATCACACTCATTAATCTAAAAACATTACCCAGATTCAGGTAATTGGTGGCTTCCTTCGAGCACATTCATCCTGACCTTCATATTTCCAAAGGTCAGATCCATGGCTCCAGTTCTACAATTGATGCATGCATTTGCGGTAGCTAAGAATGGTCTTCCTAGTATTACTAGAATGTGCTTTTTGGAGTCAATGATAGGTTCAGTATCCAGGACTACAAAATCAACCGGAAAATAAAACTTACCCACTTGAACAATGACATCTTCAAGCACTCCGCTTGCCTGTTTGACTGACCGATCAACAAATTGAAGTACGACCTCCGTAGGACTCAGCTCGCCCAACCCTAGTTGTTTGTAGACTGAATAAGGAAGTAGGTTAATACTCGCACCTAGATCAAGAAGAGTTCTACCAATTTCCTGATCACAGATGACACATGGAATAGTGGGAGCATCGGAATCTTTCCTTTGAGGTGGAGTATCACTTAAAAGCAATGAACTCACTTGCTCAGTCAAGAGTATTTTCATTGGGTTCTTTGCCCTGCTATTTTGCTTCTGGGTGCAAAGATCCTTGAAAAACTTAGCATAAGGCGGTATTTGGGCGATTACATCTAAGAGAGGTAAATTAATCTTGACTTACCGGAATGTTTCCAACATATTAGATTCTTTCAACTTTTTGTACTTTGTCGGCTCTCTAAGACGTTGAGGAAATGGCGTTACCTCCTCGTAACTTGCCCTGTCTGGCTTTTCATGTAATGTCTGATCGACATTATCTTCTATTGATGGTTGGTCCTTTTGCACTCTTTCAACCTCTTTCCTTACAGCTTCTTTCCTCTTCTCTTTTTCAGCTTCCTTCATCTGCTCTTGTTCTGCCTCCTTTCTTCTTTGAAACCTCTATTCATGCTCCACCTCAACTCGACTCTCCACTTCCCTTCCACTTCTCAGAGTTGTGATTGCTTGAACCGTTTCATTAGGTTCATTGATAAATGACCCGAGCTCTAGTGATTGTTGTGGCCTTGGGTTAGTGACCGACTGACTAGGTAATCTCCTTGGTTCTCTCACATTCCTCTCATTAGCTATTTGGCCCATCTGCATATGTAGTTGTGCCAATGATTGGGTATGAATACCTAGCTTGTTATGAATATCCATTATAACTTGTTCTAACCTATTAATCTGAAAACCGGGTGGAGGATTTTAGCTTTTTGGAGGCTGGGTTTGGTAATTATATGGTCGCACAGCTTGATTGTTATTGAATGGCTGAA
The DNA here is from genome assembly GCA_963922005.1 of Cornus suecica. Taxonomy (NCBI): domain Eukaryota; kingdom Viridiplantae; phylum Streptophyta; class Magnoliopsida; order Cornales; family Cornaceae; genus Cornus; species Cornus suecica. The sequence goes on along the minus strand of OY998238.1, from coordinate 58,808,957 downwards.
GATCTTGGGAATTATTGAATGAATGAAGAGCTTGGGAATTAATGGATGTTCTGGGTTGGTAATTGGATTGAGAATTTCTAGCCATAATTGTTGGTTGTGAGTCGAATGATTGTTGACTCTGTTGGAACCTTGGTTGTTGGTTATATGATTGTTGTCTCTCAGTTAACATTGGTTGTGGGATATATGACTGTTGTCTGTCAATGAATCTTGGCTATTGATTGTATGATTGCCCTTGTTGGAATTTTGGTGGTGTATTCTCTACATTAGTAGATTTGTAAGACATGAGTGGGTGATTTCTGGCATTGGAGGTGTACGAATTGGTGAAAGGAGCATCATTAGAATAGTTCCACGAAGCGTTGGCATTAGCGGTCATTATCTCCTGACACTCATGTTGGGAATACTCAGCTTCGACTTCAAACATCTCTCTATGAGGGGAATGACTTCACTGCATAAAATTTTCAATTCTTTCTAATTTCTATCCAAACAATGACATGGTATCTCTCACATCATCATGCTCTACAACAAACGATTTCTCAAATCTCCTACCCTGTTATCCACCTCTAGACCTCAACTCAGATTGATATTGAATTGTGTTTTCACTGATATTATCAAATATCTCCAAAAGTTCTTTAGTTGGTTTTAAAATAAATTGACCTTGTGTGGCCGCATCTATCAAATTCTTATGTGCCTCTCCAAGTCCCATGTAAAAATTTTTAGCAATATCTTGTTTAGAAAACCTATGGTGGGGACACTTATACAGAATTTCATTATACCTTTCCCATGCATCATGAAATTGCTCACCAGGTAACTGCCTAAAGCTCTTGATTGCATCTTGTGCTTCTGAGGTCTTTCCTATGGGATAATATTTTTCTATGAATTCTCTCTTAAGAGCTTCCCAATCAATTTTAATTTCTTTTGCTAATTTGATGTACCATCTTTTAGCTCTCTTTTTCAATGACCAAGGGAATAATCTCACTCGCAAGTCATTTTTGGGCAAATTGTCAAACCTAACAGTAGAGGCTACCTCTAAGAAATCATTGATGTCCTGGTATGGGTCCTCTATTCTAAGGCCTGAAAATTTTGGAAGCATATTAATCATGCTTGTCTTAATCTCGAAGTGTTTCGCTCCTTCTTCCTCCAAAATATTAGCATAGGAATCGTACGCATCGGGTACGTAATATCCTTTCAGTGATGTCTCTGGTGCCTTTTGTTGGTAGGCTCATTGGTCAGCCATTGCTTCTTCTTGCAGACGATGACGCTCTTCAATAGATCGACGTAAATGACGGAGAGTCTTTTTGATCTCAGGATCGTACTCGACTAACGCAATGCTTAAATTAGAACGAATCGGTCAATTGGTCATATGTTATTCAATCAACTATATTTATTTATTTATTTTTGAATTTTTTTTTATGATATAAAATCTAATCTAAATTAACTACTTTTAAATTACTAAAAATAAAGCAAGAATTAATATGATAAATTCTAGGTAACTAAAACTCACAAAAGTTCCAGATACAACTTTAGAAGCTCCGCTTTTCCCTTTTCTGCTTTTCAGAGTACCTGTCAATCACAAAAAAAAAAAAAAAAAAAAAAAATCTAACTTTAGGTATAGCTACAATAATGCAATGCAAATAAACTACTAAAGTTATTGAACAATGCTTAGTCCCGGGGAATGGCGCCAAAAACTTGATGGGACATCAGGTGTGTAAATATATGTGGTTAAAAACAACACCTTAACGACTCTAGGTTTTACCCTACGCAAGCGCATGTATCAATTGTAGAATAGCAAATGGATTGAGTAAGGGATATTGATCCCGTAGAGACTATATTTTCTGAAATATGGCTTGTTTGGGTAGTCAAAGACCAAATTATCTATTTTAACTAATGATTATCTAGAAAGCAAATTAAATTGGTTGTGATTCAGATGAGAGAGAAAACTAGGGTTTTCATCACTCCACCACTAACCGCATAATATAGTTCCTCATTGTATCAACTGTAAGAGGGCGATCCATAACTATGAATCAGGTCGTACCGCAAATTGCTAAATACGACCCCAAAAAAGATTACCATCAACCGGATCGCGACAACCCATCTCATGACTGACCTAACTAGTACATGTGAATTATGTTACTCTAATGTACTCTTAATGTATGAAAATAAACTAAAGCATGTCTATATTAAATCGCCAAGGCACGGCCTGTGTCAACCTAGAGTTTCAAGTTTCATTACCACCATTGTGTAGAAAACCATAATTAAGCATCCGAGTTCCTGCTCTTATTGAATAATCATAGTTGTGCAAAATAATATATTCATTCCATTTAAGACAAGAATTTAGAACAAATATAGAATTTTATATTGTAAATCAGTTTGCTCTCTTAACTACTACAATCATCATAGTATGGTCAATAGTTTCCCCTCTTTACAATTGAAAACAATGAAAGAACTACATTACTTGGCTAGGGTTTTACTAGAAAACCCTAGATACCGAGTTAGTTAGCCATGGAAGATGGTGACTGCATCGTTGATGTAGAAACGCTCTCCATAGTTTTCTTCTCCGGATCTCTAGGTTTGAATATGGCTCTCAACAGCAGCAAGTCTGAATGAATGAACGTCTCACCAAAACCAATCTTATGAATCTCAAAATTAGAACTTTTTTCTCTCATTTATGATCGTGTATATATAGGCAATGGTATAGAGAGACCATTTTCAGTCTTTTCACTCTACAACTCATGCAAACCCTAACTTCTCATATATATAAGTGTATATACATGTATATAAAGGTCTGGAGTCATAGGCATGTCTTCCAATTAAGTCGGGGGTGAAACAGGAAAAATCCATAAAAAACCACCAAAAGTTGTCGCATCCTACGCTTCAAGCATAGGTCCCAAGCGTACCTCCAAGCGTAGGTTCAATCGTAGAAAAGTGATTTCCAACCACTTTTTGAAACTGAAAGCATAGGCAAAAGCATAGGTATTTTGTGGAAAATCACTTTTCTTTGTGAATGCACCAAAACGACCGTCTTGAACCCACAATACTTTTTGCTGAAGGTGACGGCTTCTGGAAATGCCGTTTTTGCCCTCTGAGAGCCATTTTTGTCTTAGACTGCCTCTTTGACTCTCCTTTTGGATAGAAACAACATACTCTTCAGTTAATTCACTGAAGTAAGATCCATTTCTTCATTAAGCTCCTGAAACATGCTTTAACACGCAAATGCAATAAAAATACCAAATAATGGAATGAAAGAACGTAACAATCACTACAAGAAATCAGGCTTTTAGGGACAGTCAAAACTGTCGCAAAAAGTCCCTAAACCGTCACTAAAACTGAAAAAAAACCGTCACTACAACCAGCGTCGCAAAAGCTCTTTTGCGACGGTTATTGTAGACTGTCGCAAATAATTGGGGTATTAGCGACAGTATAAGTGTCGCAAAAAAACCTGGGTATTAGCGACAGTATTAGTGTCGCAAAAAAACCCGGGGTATTAGCGACAGTATTAGTGTCGTAAAAAAGCCAGGGGTATTAGCGACAGTATTAGTGTCGCAAAAAAGCCAGGGGTATTAGCGACAGTATTAGTGTCGCAAAAAAAGCCGTGGTATTAGCGACAGTATTAGTGTCGCAAAAAAAGCTTTGGTATTAGCGACAATATTAGTGTCGCAAAAAAACTGGGGTATTAGCGACAGTATTAGTGTCGCAAAAAAAGCTGTGGTATTAGAGACAGTATTAGTGTCGCAAAAAAAACCGGGATATTAGCGACAGTACTAGTGTCGCAAAAAAAACTGGGGTATTAGAGACAGTATTAGTGTCGCAAAAAAAATTGGTTATTAGCGACGGTAATATTGTCGCTAATACTATATTTTTAACCGTCGCTAATGGTCTTCTGATTCACAAAATATGTAGTATTAGTGACACTTTTGGCATGAATTTTTCACAGTTGTACCGTCACTAATAATTTTTCTTTTCTCAATTAATGATTTTAATTTTCTAATTTGGCTGCTTATTTTTAGTTTTCGAACTATTTACTACAAAATTTAAAACTTAATAACATTATTTATCAAACACACAAAATTCAAAAACTGCAACAGGCATATTATATATTTTGGCTAACCAGCAGTACATGGACTTATATAACCAAAACTACATACACAAAATATTCACAACTTGTTCATCTTGTCCATCCAATACTTGTAAACAAAAAACACCTAAAAAGTAACTAAAATTGAAGCCTATTAAAGCTTTAGTAAAGCTTCAATTTTAGTAACTAAATAGATCAGCATCATTATACCAAACAAGTTGATGCGTACAAGTCACCATTTGAAGTTTTGTTTCAAAAAATGAAGGATGTGATGTTAAAGACCACCTAAATTACCCCAAAAATATAAGCCCTGTCAACTAACATATGCCTATACTAATCAGGCATCTCCAGATGGTGTTGTTGTTGATTGTTGTTGCTGAGAAGGGTGGGACCATGCTGGCGGCTGCTGGAACTGCAACCACGATGGTAGGCTCGGATACCTTTGTTGTGAATCTGATGGAGATTGTTGACAGAGCTGAATAAACCAAGCTGGAGGTTCATTCTGGCTCGCAAGCAACGTCTCTTTCATGCTTTTCATTTCCTCTCGCACCTGTTTTAGTTCCTCCGCCGTATTTTTTGCATTTTCCTCGGCTTTTTCTGCCCTCTGACGATACACTTCTTCATAAGAAGTTGATGCTCGTCGACGGCTTGGAACAATATAACCATTTCCGAGCCCACGGGGATATCCTTTTCTAATACCCATATGTCCAAGCAATATCTGAATATCATCTCCATTAGTATTAGGACAATTAGAACTTACAGAACTTAGAGTAGAATGATATTTAATAGAAAAATAATACCTAAATGATATATACTCTTATTTTTATATTTAGCCGTATGTAGAGGTGTATTTTTCAAGTCATTTTTAGTACTTTAATTTGAAAGAGCCTGACTGATACTCAAGGATTACCCAATACGACTCAGATGTTGTTCTATAGGGGCATACCCTTCTCAACCATTTTCTTTTTCTTTTTTATTTTTCTGGGAAACAAATACCCATCCTTATCACCTCCAAGAAATTACTTCCTCTCAACATATTATACAAATTTTGGTATTAAAATAGATGCAAGCAACAACTAAAATATTAGAACAGATTATTTTACACCTAATATATTAGTGCATATTTTTTTTACAAAAATATCCTTACGCATGCTATCAAAGAACAATTCTTAGTATCAGTATATATATATATATATATATAATGATAATAAACATAAAAATATATATAAAAAAAGGAACGATTGTACGTAACAGAAATTTACATCCAATATATAAGGCATTATCTGTCTCAATTTTGATAGTATTTTCATGCTGAATCAAAATCTCACTCTCTTACTCATTGGTCCACATGCATAGTTGCTAACTGAATCAGTTCCCATAATACAGGAATACAAAATATGTAACGTCCCGTTATTTTCCAAAATTACGAGTAAATTTTTTGTGATTATTTTAACTATTTTATTTAATTGCCAAAATAATATTAAATGCTTTCATCTATGTTATAAGTATGAGATTTAAAGTTTGGGATTTTTCTGAATTCGGATGTTATTTTATTTTAGCATTTTCGTTATCTGACAACCCGAGAACCTAAGAAAAGCGTATGGTGGAAGTAGGTCCCCGGAGTGTCCAGTTTCGAATCCGAAAGTTGCGTCTGCTTCATTACGCTAAATAAGGAATTTAGAAATTGGTTTCAAAAATTTTGCGCATAGGGATATTTTTGTGATTTCATGTAAATGTGTGTTAGTGGATTTTTCTAAGAAAATTTTCTAAGTGTTGCTCCTACTAACCTTAGTCTATAAGAGCATGTCATTGTGGTAATTTCTATTAAGTTAGTTGGGTATATTTGAGAATGTGAAATTCGGGTTGGGTGTGTACCACTCGGACGACCGAGATCGATGTGGGGAGGCATCTCTTACTGAGCTAGTTGAAGCTCACCCCTTATTTAATATTTTTCGGGTCATGACGTTGCGAAGGATGGACTTTAGGAGGTCCGGGTTGGCGATTGAAGCACTAAGTCCTCTTTTGTGTATTTTGGGCGTTTAATGTATTTTCTACCCGAAATTTTTTTGTATTTAAAAGTGAATAGGGGTATGTATCTATTCTCTTGACAGGCTAGGGTGTTAGCCTTAATTATGAAAATATGTGTATTTGAGACTTTGAAACACTTTATGTTTATTTTGATAAAGAATGTATATTTTGGAAATATTTGTGTTTTATGAGTTTTCGAGCTTACGTTTGGGGCTTTTCAAGTGAATGATATGAGTATATGTATTATGTGCATTTTGACTCAAAAACTTGGTTTTTTGTACATTTTTCAAACTCATCCTCGCAAAAGTTTTAGAGAAAATCACATTTTCCGCGCCTCACCGGGCCCCAACAACTATTTTTGGTTTTTGAAAACTAAAAACTCACTTTTATATTATTTATGAATTTTTGGGACCGGTAGCATCGAAAACAAAGGCGGTATACAAAAAATCACATTTTGGCTTCAAAACCTTGCTTTCCATTCTGCAGGCTAGTAGCTTACGGCTACTGTTCATCTCCAACAAGTTTTTGCAGATTTTCTTCCCTACTTTGAAAATTCATATCCCTCGCCTCGTTGACTCAAATTAAGTTCCGTTTGATCCTATTCCCTCTCCTATGTCGGGTTTAGATAGGCGAACTCGGAAATGAACCGTTTGCCTCTGAAATGACTGTTTTACCCCTGGGCAAACATGGGGTGTCAGAATGGTCCGTTTAAAGTACCATTTCGTTCTTTTTAAATTGTTTTCGAGTCGTGGGCGACTTTGATGATATTTATTAACTATAAAATGACTATTTTACTCCTAACATGGGGTTAGAAATATGTTTTACATAACAAGTGGGCTAATGAACAATTTATTACGAACTTTAATTATTTGTTTTGGCGTCGCGTGTTGCTATTCGGAGACCTCGTTTGGGTTAACGGATGGCGGGGCGTGACAAAATTTATATTTTCACTCTTGCATGTATATATACTAGCATATTACCACCCATCACATCAAAATAACACAGTGACATACACACATTGAGATAAAGAATAACACCTTATTTGGGTACACTTTCTCCTTGTACCAGGATGGCCTCTTTGGCAGATCAATAAGAACCAATTATATCTTGTCCTGCAATCCCTATTCACAAAATAATGCAAGAAAGTTAGAGTATATTGACACTTGCTAGATGCAGCAGTAAGGACATATACACCAATTATATAAGTAAAGTTGCCAAAACAGTGTCGTATATTTCGGAATCAACTAATAAGTTTTCTTTAACTTAACGAACAAAAAAACCTACAAAACCATGTAATGACACACATAACAGCAAAAAAGAAAGCATAATAGTGCCTTAGACCCATCACCATGCCCAGACGAAGCATCCCAAAACCCCACAACAGTCAGCAACAACACTGTTAACCACCACAACCTCCATACCTTAGCAGCATTGACAGTGATTAGCTTACTATCATACACTGCCACAGGCTGCAACAACAACACCATAGACCCATCTCGATGCCCAGACCAAGCATCCCAAAACCCCACAGCAGTCAGCAGCAACAAAGTTAACCACCACAAGCTCAATAGCACAACAGCATTACAAGTAATTAGCTTACTGTCATACACTGCCATAGGCTGCAACAACAACATACACAATGGCCTGCAATCCCACATTACCACAATCTGCATAACACCCTTGCAATCCCATGGCAACACCAACAATATACTATTGTAATTATAATTGTACCTAGAAGGCTTGCTCGGCAAACCCATGACAACACCAACAATATACTCTTGTAATTACAACTGTACCCAGAAACAATTGTTGCAATTGTCTCTGAAAAGCATCAGAAACAGAGATCATATACTGAATGTTTGTAATTAAGGGGGTACTTTCTTTCATGAATTACTAAATTAGGACTTGTTAATTAACATTGTTAATTTTGTTTCAATTTTTAAAGTGATTTTGTGTGTTGATTAGTACGTTTTTCTTTTTTATTTTCTTAACACCAAATATGAGTTGGAATTAATGATGGCTCTCAATCCTTTTGTACTATCTTTTTGTTTCCCAACAGGTGAAAATATATATATATATATATATATATATATATAACTCATCACCATCTCTGTCTTGGGATTCTTCCAGCCATTAAAGCAGCCTTCATGAAGCAAGTAGGATCTGGAGATTTAGAATAACCAGACCAGACACAACTAGCTAGCTAGGTACATATGATTTATGATATATATATATACTTCACATGGTAGACCACTTTTAGGAAAGATTTTGTGCATTGTATTTGACATAAAAAGAATTGAAAAGCAACCAATTAATTAGAATTTACTTTGTATAAATACTAAGTAAATCTAGTTTAGAAATAAATTATAGACTATTTATCTTACTGAAAAATTAAACCAGTTCACCTGTCTCAACCAATAGCTCACCTAATGATTTATTTTTATATCCACAACTCAATTCGTGACCCATCCACATTCACATTTGTGTCCCATTTCCACGAATGATCATTGCTTTTCCTTCCATGCCATACATATACAATATATATATTGTTGCAATTGTCATGGAGGTGAAACAATTGTTGCAATTGTCTCTGAAAAGTATCAGAAACAGAGACATATCAGGGTATCTATTGGACTGACAAATCTCACAAGGAAGACCTTTGCTTTATGACAAATCTCACAAGCAAGTGAACTAGACGCAAATGGGCATATCCTAAAAACCCATAAATTCACTTAAATAACAGGAAATCAATGAAATTATGTATATATATTATATATATATATATATATAATTGTCAAACCCAATTTTGTGAGTTAACGAAAATCTGACAAGAATTAGGGCTTGAAATTTGGCTTCATGAATCAAAAATTAAATAGATTATTTCATGCTCTATCTTACCTTCGATTCTTTGATGGAGAAAGAGAGCTTTCGACTATGATTCCTCTTGGTCGGTCGTTCGATGGAGTGACAGAGCGAGATAGGAAACGATTCTTCGAAATTGAGATGTGGAAAGGCGAGAGATTGATATAGAGAGGTGTCACCTTGTCAATTCAAGGGCTTGATCGAGAGTCATGAGGGAAGATTTGGTGAATTCTTGGGTCGATCATCATGAGAGAAGTTTAGGGCGCATGATTCGTTCTGTGGTCTGAAGGTAGGATAAGGAGTCTCAAGCAGAGTGTTGTCTAAAGGTGTAGGATATGGAGAGGATAGAGTGAAACAAAGTGACGTGTAACTCTATCTATCACTTCTTTTTTTTTCTTTGAAATTTTTTTTTTTGGTCCACTAAGTTGGCGGTAAAGACTCCCGCAAATTTTTTTAAAGCATTAGGGACGGTTACAATTTTCCGTGGCTAAAAATATGGATTTTAGCGACGGTTCTGTCCCTTTAGTGACGGTTTAAAAATTCGTGACAAAAAAATATAAGTATTAGCGACAGTTTGACATTTCCGTAACTAAAATATATGACCTTTAGTGACGGTTTTGTACCTTTAGCGACATTTTGAAAGTCCGTGACTAAAAATAATATTTAATGAAAATATGAAAGGCTATATCACTTTATGTATCATAACTTAATAATATTTCGTAATGAGACCCTTTGAACAAAAAAAAAGTTTATTTATTCATTTATTAATTAATTATTTTATTCACTTATTTATTTATTCATTTATTTTTTTTTATTTTTTTTATTTTACTCTTTTTTTGGGATTTGTTTATTATTTATTTTAATTATTTGTTATTGATAATTAAGGTAAGTGAGAGGAAACAAAATGAGAAAGTACTTTCTTTTTTTTTACTTTCTCTTTTCTTTGTTAATTGAGTAAACGTTTCATAGTATATGAGCTCTCATAATTCAATTAAGTAAACCTTAATTCAATTCAGTGAATTTGATTTCAATTAAGTAAACCCCCAATTCAATTAACTGAAATTAAGTAAACCACCAGTTTAGTTTTACCTGATTTTGTTTTTATTATTTTAATGAAAAAATCAAAATTTTAAAAATAAGATAATAATTAAAATATTATAAAAACAAATTTTAAATTTTAAAATGCATAATAAATAATAATATATTGAAATAATTCAATAGTCCTATAATGAAGAGTTGATTAATCAAAAAAATTATGTTTTAATAATATATAGAAATAATTCAATACTCCTATAGTTTACAAATTTTTGAATTAGATATATATTTCAAAATTTATATATTTCCTCAAATTTTATATATTTTTTGAAATTTTAATATAAAGTTTAGAAATTATATATATATATATATGTTTTTTAAAATTTATTATTTTTTCGAATATATATACATTTTTTCTTATTATATATATATATTAAATTTTATATATTTGTTCAAATTTTAAATAATTGTTTCGAATTATATATATATTTATAGAGGGAGGAATGTGTAAGTATCCAAACAAGAAGGACGAAGGTATAATATATCCAAAAAAGAGGGGTGAAACTATAATTTATCTGAGGAAAATTTAAGTCACTTTGACATGAAAATTGGCTAGAAGGGGTATTTGACTAAAATCTGAAATATCATTCAATTTCATGATATTGACTTCAATTGAGTGAAATTAACTTCAATTTAATGAATTTGAGTTCAATTTAATAATTCCACACTTCAATTTCATGAAATTGACTTCATTTGAGTAAATTCCCAATTCAAGTTTATAAAATTAAATTTAATTGAGTTAAGTTGAATTTAGTAATTCCACACTTCAATTTCATGAAATTGACTTCATTTGAGTAAATCCCCAATTCAAGTTTATAAAATTAAATTCAATTGAGTGAAATTAACTTCAATTCAATGAATTTGAGTTCAATTTAGTAAATCCATACTACAATTTTATGAAATTGACTTCAATTAAGTAAAACCTCAACTAAATTTCATGAACTTGAGTTCATTTATATAAATCTTCAATTCAATTGAGTGAAATTGACTTCAATTTAGTAATTTCACAATTCAGTTTAATACAATCTAAATCAATTGAGTGAAATTGACTTCAATTTAGTAAATGCCTAATACAATATAATGAAATTGAGTTTAATTGAGTAAATCCACACTACAATTTCATGAAATTGACTTCAATTGAGTAAAACCTCAATTAAATTTCATGAACTTGAGTTCATTTGTGCAAATTCATAATTCAATTTCATGAAAGCATTTAATTAATTAGTACTTTATGTCTAACATATACAGCATTTTTAGTCACACACATACTGATCATATAATTTTCTTTATATGCCTAGGTTCTTGTTTCGTATATGGAGCAACTACTTCTAAAATATTTGTATAAATTGTTGATTAAAATTTTATTTTTTGTTGTTCTATTAATTTCCATTTCTCATAATCAATCAAAAAAAATAAAACTGACTATGCCTAAAGAATATGACTAAGATTAGAAAATAATATGACTAAGATTAGAGTCTTTTGGCGCTAATAATTTCAGTGGCTTTTGGCACGATTAAAAAATAATATGACTAAGATTAGAGTCTTTTGGCACGGTTTGATAAAACTATCGCTAAAAATATGGTCTTTTAAGGACAGTTCAGAATGTCACTAAAGGACATACTGATTTTTTCTTTTATTTTTTTTAGGCGCAGCTAGTTGGCGGTAAAGACTCCCGCATTTTTTTTTACCATTTAGGACGGTTCCAGTTTTTCGTGGCTAAAAATATGGATTTTACCGACGGTTCTGTGCCTTTAGTGACGGTGTAAAAATCCGTGACTAAAAAATACGAGTATTAGTGACATTTCGACATTTCTGTGACTAACAAATATAACTTTTAGCGACGGTTTTGTACCTTTACCGACGGTTTTAAAGTCTGTGACTAACAATATGAGTATTAGCGACAGTTTGACATTTTCGTCACTAAAAAATATAACCTTTAGTGACAGTTTTGTACCTTTAGCGACGGTTTTAAAGTCCATGACTAAAAATATGGGTATTAGCGACAGTTTAATATTTTTGTGACTAAAAAAAATGACCTTTAGTAACTGTTTTGCAGCTTTAGCAACGGTTTGAAAAACCGTGACTAAAAGTATGCGTACTAGCGACAGTTCAAAATTTCCGTGACTAACAAAAATGACCTTTAGTAACGGTTTTTTAGCTTTAGCGACGGTTTGAAAAACCGTGATTAACAGTATGCGTATTAGCGACAGTTTAAAATTTCCGTCACTAAAAATATGACCTTTAGCGACGGTTTTGTACCTTTAGTGACGGTTTTAAAGTCCGTGGCTAAAAATATTCGTATTAGCGACAGTTTAAAATTTCCGTCACTAAAAATGGACTTTTAGCGACAGTTCTTGAGGGTGTCTCTAAAGGACCGTCGCTAAAAGTCCGATTTCTTGTAGTGAATAGTGAGTTAAGGGGTCAAAATGTATAATATTTGACACCTATAAGTTAACGAATACATACTCTAGCCATTTTACTTTTGAGGATAGAAGCTCATCAAGTAAATGTAGAGTACCACACCAATTCTTCCCAAGTGAATTTTCTCTCTTTCACTTTAAAAAAGGAATGCGGTTGCACGAGAGCCCCATTTACAACTCCGTGCACCAAGACTCCAAAGGTCAAGAATACGAGAGGAGCCCACTTCCGAATCCTAACCCAGTATCATATTTTCGGACTACTAATTTCGTAGGTGTGAAACACCCACTGGCCAGTTGTTGCGATGATTCGAGACAAGACTACCCACACATGATTACATGACCTGCATATAACAACACCATGATTTTGACACTACACAATGTACTCAATATGCATCAAGGTTTCCAATAACAATCATGTTCCATCACAATATATGTTTTTCTCATTTGCAATATATTGTACTCAATATAACCATCATGCTTACAATTTCACACTTACAAGTAATGGTTAACAACATGCTCAATCACAATACATGTTTTTCTCATTAGGTAATATATTGTACTTCATTTATCACAATGCTTATAATTTCATATTTATAAGCAATAAACCACAACAAACATCTATTTCACACAATCATGCTTTCAAAGGCCTAGTTCATCGTTTAAGTTGTCAAGACTCAACTCGCATATATATATATATATATATATATATATATATATATATATATATATATATATATATATATACGGCATATATACACATAGACACACACACCCTAGTACAAAGATGAAAACAATTCATTTTTCCCCTACCTCAATTCCATGCAAGCCTACTTAAGAATGCCTAAAAGAGGTCCAACTCAAGCTACCACTCCAAGTGTTCAATAGAATAACTTCTAACTAACAATATACCATTCATGAATCACAAGATTACCATAGTGTCAACAATAACCGAAAGTTATACAAAAGTGGCTCCAACCACAAGAATCAATTCAAACCCTAATGATTTCTATTTTAGGGTTTCATGGAGAAATGAACTCTTAAGAGTACAAGATAGGGAACTCACCACTAGCTTTTCACAAGATGAAAATCAAGAGCTACTACCAATGGAACTCACTTGGTAGATGAAAGCCAAATCAACCTTCTATAAACATGAATAGAATGAGGCAAAGTCAATACCAACTCAAAGAATTCATAACATGAAAACTAGGGTTCTTGCAGCAAAACCCTAGAGTGGAGTAAAAGACTTACCAAAGTGTTCAAAAACACCACCAAGAGTTATCCCCAACAAGCAAGAAGAGGAAGAAAGGGCAAGAGTTTGTCAGAGGATTGAAGTCTTGCAAAGTGAAGAAGACTTAAAAATTGTAGATATTCTCCACTCACAATTATCACCATCCAAGGGTTGAGAATAAAGCAAGGAATTTGAATAATTGATCCAAGGGTTGAAATGAAGTCTTACAAATGAAAGACCAAGAATAATGCATTCTTGTATTTGGGTGTCATCCAAACAAGGCCTTATGATCCAAGGGTTAAGAACAAAGATGGGAGAAGAAGATCAATGGCTAGAATTTAGACAACACCCAAAAGTGGGAAATGACCAATAACTTCTCAACTTCGGGTTAATTACAAAAGTGTTATCATGACTCTCAATTACCCTTCTACCCTTTGTCATCCTCTTTATTTACCACTATGTCACTCATAGCCCAACACTTAACCAAATCTCTACACTTTTCACTAAGTGCTCTAAATATGAAAATACCAATTTACCCTTTGGTCATTTCTTTCCCAAAATCGTTTTAAAATTTTTCATTATTCTCAAAATGAAAATACCACACGCAACTTACAAATTTAATCTCACATAAAACATGTAATTCATGCTAAGCACATAACCACATTTAGCACAAAATCACATTAATCACATAATCACGTATGCATTTAATCATTAATAAGAAAATTTAATTAGCACGTAAAAATACCGGACGTTACATTCCTAAATAAGCAATTGTAAAATTTGAGATGTGTGGATGCTCGCGTAAATTGTCTTATTTTGATGGTGCTACGTCAAAACAATCATAATAATCATTGATGTGGTCCAATACAATTTAAACACGTGGCCAAAATCTTTTCAAAAAAGAATTGATACTAACTCCAATTTTTATGCATTTCATGACCATCTTTCTTTTGTAAAAATATTTAGGCTTCGTTTGCTAGGAGTGTTTTGAAAGGATTTGGAAAGAAAAAGAAAGGAAAGATAGTAGAATTTGTGTTTAGGTTGACATTTTGAAAAGAAAATAAAAGATTTGGAGGGAGAGCTTATCCCTCCAAAACACTTGGAGCTATCCCTCAAAAAATGAGAAGGTTTAGAGATAAAGAATAACAACTTAAGTATTAATTTTATAATGACAAAAATACCCTCTATAATTAAAAGTATAACTTTCTTTTAGGAGATACAAAGGATATAATAGTAATTTGGTTATTAGTTTTTCTTTTCTTTTCTCTTATTTTTCTTATCCAAACAAAAATGTTATCATTTTTTTCATTTTCCTTTATAACTATCCAAACATAAACTTAAAATTTGTTATCATTTGTTTTCTTCTCTCTTAACTAATGTTATCATTTCTTTTGTTTTCTCTTAGCCACATGTCCAACTTGTAATTGATCCAAACAAGAACAAGTGAAACTATAATTTACCAACAACAAAAAAAAATTGACAAATATTTTAAAACAAAACAAATTGACTGACCAAAAGCAATCGTTTATGTCTAAGATATCACATTACCGCGTGGTGTTGTTCAAGAACCCAAACTCTGGCCCTTAGAGCAACCAGTATGGTTGCTATGTGGCGAGTTGACTATATGGATAGCCAGCCAAAGAGGCCGGTATAAGGCTAGCCAAAAGTGGGGCCCCCATGCTGGCTGGCCATATGCCTCACCAAATTTGGCGAGGGGAAAGGGAGGGAGATGGTTGGGGAGGAGGAAGAAATAGTTGATATACATTATACATATACACATCATAATATATATCTAAACTCATATATAAATCAAAAAAAAATTGAAAATCAAAGATATGTATATATAGATCTCATCGTCTAGGGTTTGAGATATGTATATATGAAAATCAAAAATTGAAAATCAAAGATATGAAATCAAATATTTGTACCTTATCTCTCTTCGATCTCATCGTCTTTCTCTCATCTGCGCTAGGGCTTGGTGTGTCTGAATTTAGGGGCATATATATATATAAAGATAGATAAATAATGACATATGTGATATGGATAATTTGGTCATCGATCTCATCATCTCTCCCCTCTGCAATCCCATCGTCTCTCTTGTCGTATGATATGGATAATTACATATGTGAATTTAGGGCTTGGTTTGGCTGAATTTTAGGGGCACATATATATATATATATATATTATATAATATAGATAATTACGAGTATAGAAAGAGATAAGGGGAGAGAAAATAAATAAATAAATAAACTAAACTAATATAGTCCATAAATATGTTTATTGTGTGTGTATATATATATATAATTGGTCAAAAGTGATATATGTCACACTGTATAAATAATTATAGCCCAAATAAATAATATAAATTCAATATTTTTTAGTGTCATAATATTATAAATATTATCTACTTTAATAAAAAAATATTTAAAATTATTATTTATTCATCACAAATAATGTAAAAGTTGCAATCTCAACCGAATAAATAAACATACATTATAAAAAAAAGTACACTTTATTATATTTATCCATTACACTTCTTCATTACCAAATTTGTTCCACAAATGATTTATGAGGTCTTTCCTACGATCCAAATTATTCCCCATATTGCGAATCCTACCAAGTCAGGCAGAGCTGTGTGCTACCAAAAATGATGGGTCTCGATTGTAGTGTGGAAGCGAGGCTGATTCATCTAGTGGAGGTGGCCAATTCAAAATGTTGGCATTCGGTTCGTCTTCTATGATCATATTGTGCAATATAATACACCTTCTCATTATCTTTGCCAAATATTCTTTATTCCAATAATACACCGATTCTTGTATTATAGCCCACCTTATCTGTAACACACCAAATGCTCGCTCAACATCCTTTCTAACTGCTTCTTGTCTTTGAACAAATATTTTTTTCTTTTGCAGTCTTTGGATGTGGAATAGTCTGCATCAAAGTTGCTCACTTCGGATAGATACCATTAGATATGTAATACCCCAATGTTCGTTGATGTCCATTCACCTCATAATTAACAGAATGCATTATACCATTGATAATACGCTAGAATACTTGAGAATGATCTAAGACATTCACGTCATTGTGTGAACCATCCATACCAAAGAAAGCATGCTAGATCCATAAAAACATTTATGCAACCGCCTCTAATATGAGCTTAGGTTTGCGACCTCTTTCCTTATGTGTTCCATGCCAAGGTGCAGGACAATTTTTCCATTCCCAATGCATACAATCTATAGAACCAAGCATACCTGGAAATCTTCTTTCCTCCCCTTCTTGAAGTAGACGTACTATGTCGGCTTCATTTAGTGAGCGTAGGTATTGATCCACATACAATTCAATCATAGTATCACAAAAATTCTTCAAGAATTTAATTGTAGTGCACTCGCTAACCTTCATGTACTCGTCACATAAATCCGTTGAAATTCCATACGCAAGTATATGTATCGTTGCTGTCATCTTCAAGATAGGGTTACAACCCATACAACCAGTGGCATCGAGCTTCTGTTGGAAGAGGTTGTCATGACCAGTAACATCGTTGAAGATGCGAAGAAATAATTCTCGTCACATCCGGTACCATCGACGAAAATACTCGAGTGGAAAAACATAATTTTTGGTAAAGTAATCTTTGAACACTTGTTGGGTTATCTCCTCTCGATCACGCTTGATATACCATCTCTTATTTGAACCAAATAACGTTTTTAACAGCTCAGATGTGAACTTTATCATAATCGTTTTGATTCGTTTCTGGTTAACCTGAACTACTGTATCCCTCTTGTCTTGATCAAAATCCAATGAATCTAAGGAAGATTCAGACCCAGGCTGAAAAGACAATGGTGGAAATTGGGATGAAGATGCCATGTATTTTGTTTTAATACAATATAATGGAGTTGAGCAATTATAAAAGAGAGAGTGAGTGGTTTATAAAGGCATAAAAAAAATATAGCCGTTATAATATAGCCGTTTGTCTTTATTCATTATTCATCATAGCAGTTTCATATTTATCAATTATAGCCATTTGTAAAGCTCCACGTGTCATTATCATTTTCATTTCTTATATTCAACTTTGACTTTCTTATATATTTTCAAACTTGGTCCACAGTCCACTTTATTATCATTCATCATTCAACTTTATTATCATTATAGTCGTTATATGTCTTTTGACACTTTATTCAACTCTCCATTCAAGAATTCAGTTTGAAAATATAGTCGTTGAAAGAGAGAGTGAGTGGTTTAATAATTTGAAAATATAGCCATTGAAAGAAAGAGTGAGTAGTTTAACAGTTCGAAAATATAGCTGCTAGAAAAGAGAGTGAGTGATTTAAAAATATAGTCATTGGAAGTGATTTTAAAGTCCTTAAATATCACATAAACTATACTAAATTTTCATCATTCAACTTTTCTTCAATTCTCCATCTCAACCTTGCAAGCAAAAACCATGGTATGAGTGGAACTTTCAAGATCCTACTCAATCTGAATTCTTGTCCCAACCTAACTTCCAATACGCACCTGAATTCTAAACCCCACATCCATCATAATATCCATCTCAATTCCATGTCCCATCTCAGCAAAATTCTCGATCTCAACCCCCTTTAAGACCAAAGAACAAAAATTGGTCAAAAGAAGAAGATGTAGCATTGTGCAAAGCATGGATCATGGTTGGTGAAAATCCAGTCACGGGAACAGATCAAAGTAAGTCCACCATGTGGCAACGAATTCAATCTCATTTTACTATTTAATTAGGAGGCATATCCGAAAGAAATAGTAGTGCTCTGATGAACCGCTTCTCAACCTTTCAAGAAAAAGTAAACAAAATTTTCGGATACTACAACAGTGTCCGTGACAATCCAGTCAGCGGCTACACTAATAAAGATATAGTAAGTTTTTATTATTAATTACAAGAGCAATTCATTTATTTATTTAATAGGGTTAAAAGTTTAAAAGTTGAATTTTATTTTTTCATTAACTGTAGATAGAAACTGCCAAACAACTATATAAACTACGAGAAGATCACGACTTTAAGTTTGAGCATTGTTGAATCGTACTTCGAGAGACACAAAAATGGCTCGTCCATTACAATGTTAAGCAGAAGTTAACTTAACACAAAAAAAGAGACGTATTATTGATTGGATATTAATGAGTCTGGTAATTCATATGAATCGATACCAACAACACTAGGTTCTTCGACTTCTGGTGTATCAACTCCAGGATCGATAAACCTTGGCAATGACGATCCACCAATAGATACTAATGAAAGTTTGCATAGTGCTCGCCCCGCAGGACGAAAAACAATGAAAAATAGTAGGCGAAAAAAGGCATCTATATTATCGACATCAAAAAATTTGCTAACAGAAATGCAAGTTGTAGCAGAAGAGAGTAAGAAAACTAATGAATTCGGAGTTGAACAAGACTGGGTTAAGCTTCAAATTCACTTGGAGAGACAACGAACTAAATAAATGGAGATACAAATAAAAGAAAGGGAGCTTGACAAAGATGTTGGCCTTGAAATTCTATTTCGGACAATAATTCATGTTTTGATATTAACAAAACATTTAAGCGTGTTTGATACTAATATAATTTTGAGCTAAGTGTTTCAGCAAGAAAAAAAAATGATTCGGAAAGAATGCCAACACAAAAATCGATAAGTGACAAAGAAATTCAGGTACAAAAACAGAAAGGAAAAATGGTCAACAAAAGGCAAAATTTGAAGACTCAAGAGCCGGGGTAGATAGGTTGGTGTGTGAATATTGTAACAAGGGATTCTATGCGTTGACTATAAGCTCAAGTGATTAAGGAACCGAACTCACAACGGAACAAAAACGAACTCAGAATCAAAATCTTTGAGTCACCCAGTCGACTGGCCAAGCAATGGCAACCGACTGGCTGTGACCCAGTTGACTGGCTAAAGGCCCAACCGATTGGATGAAACAGAGAGTTTTGAACTTATTTGATTGCCTGAGGCATTCGATTGGCTCTTGAGGCAGTCGACTGGCTCTCGTGAGGCAGTCGACTGGCCATAGCCGTTGGGAAAAATATTTTAAAATACAGCTTGGGGGCAGTCAACTGGGTGCCTATAGGTAGTCGACTGGGTGCTTCAGTTTTTTTAAGAAAAAGTAAATCTGAGAAATATTTTTGCCCATCACTTGGTGTTTATTCTTGCTACTTTTCAGAACTCACTCTCCTATTCTCCTAGAGTGAGATTCACTCTCCAAACTCTAATGTTTCACTATATATAGAATGAGATGTAGGATTGAAAGTGTAGTTCTAGTGTGAGAAATTCCTACAAAGTCTTCATCTCTTATTTTCTCTCTAGCACTCTTTGAAAAGTCTTTGAAATCAAGAATCAAGAAGCAAGAAATATCGTTTTTCACTCAAATCATTTGAAGATTTAAACTCTAGCTCTTTTCTCATTGAATTCATCATTTGAAAATATACATCTAGAGTTCTTGAAATATCACTTAAAAACACTTGAGCTTATATTGATCTATCTTCCATAAAAACTTTAGGATTTTTGAGTGTTTTTGTTTCTTGAGTGATATATTGATTGCATACACAAATTTGTTATCTTGGGTAAGTGAAGCCCATTATTTCAAAGGAGGATTATTCTCTTGATTGTGTGACGAGCTAGTTAGCTCGTGTCTAAAGGTTTTTCTATGCCACCTATTGAAGGAAGAGCCATAGTGTGAGGATTGGGAAAGTCTGAAGGAAGGGGATTCTTTGAGCCGAGGACTAAGAGCTACCGAACCTCGGAAAAATAATGGTGTCAATCTCTCTATCTCTATCTCCTTATTTTGTTATATGACATGCTTATTAATCTTGTGATAATTAACTTGATAAATTAAATTGAGTCCTTCATTGAAAACTCATTTATATAACAAATTTAGAGATTTGTGGATATTGCTAGTTTTTATTAAAAAGAATTTAACAATTGTTTTAACACCCTATTCACCCCCCTCTAGGGCTAATTAGTATATAACAATTGGTATCAGAGTCTAATCTCTACTTGTTTTAGACTTAACCATCTTAGAGAAAGATCATGACCTCAAATATAGTCACTCACGTAGAAAGACAATCTAACAATAGGCCCCCATGGTTTGATGGTTCAAACTATAGCTATTGGAATACTAGAATGGTAGATTTTCTTCAAGCTATTGACTACCAAATTTAGTAAGTTATTGTTGATGGACCTTTTACTATAACCAAAGTTGTAGATGGAAAAACAATCCCTAAATTGTCAAACGAATGGGATAATGATGAAAGTAGACTTATGTCTTTTAATGCCAAAGCTAAGGTAAATCTAAATTGTGTCTTAAGTCCAAATGAATTTAATTGTGTTTCTACTTGCTCCACGACTAAAGAAATATGGGATAAATTAGAAGTAACTTATGAAGGTACCACTCAAGTTCAAGAATCTAAAATTGATATACTCATGCATGAATATGAATTGTTTGCTATGAAAGATGATGAAAATATCAACTCTATGATGTCTCATTTTACTAACATTTTGAATGAACTAAAGCATATTGGTAGAATTATTCCTAGATTCGATGCAGCACGCAAAGTTCTTAGAAGCCTTCCGATCAAATGGGATGCAAAAGTGACGGCAATTAAAGAAACACATGATCTTAGCACAATGAGCCTTGATGAGATCTTTGGGTCTCTTCTTGCTTGGGAAATCACCCTAAAATCTCGTGAAGAAGACATTAAGCCTAGAAAAAGTATAGTTTTGCAAGCCTCTACCAAAAATGAAGCCAATGAGCAAATTGAAGAGGAGGAAGATGAAGACATTGCTTTGATCACCCAAAGATTTAAGAGATTTCTTCAAAGAAATAAAGTCAACGGTGGGAGATTCATAAGGAGAAATGAGCCAAGAGGGGAGCCTAGTAAGAGGGAGTCTCTAACTTGCTTCAATTGTGGAAAGTCGGGGCACTATAGAAACGAATGCTTCAAACTTAAAAAGGAGAACGAGAAAAGGCCAAACAAGATGGCCATGAATGCTAGATGGGATGATTATGACTCATGTGATTCGGATGAGGAAGAGAATGACAAGGAAATGGCAAACCTTTGCCTCATAGCAAATGAAGATGAGGTATAATTAAATTCACAAGTATTAGATAAATCAAAAATGTCATATGATGAACTCATCTCCTCTTATAATGAATTGCAAGATGCATTTGAAGAATTGCATGATGAATTTGAAAGATTAATTAGTTAACACATTTTACTTAAGAAAGAAAATCTTCATGTATTCCTACTTGTTCCACCTTAGTTGATTCGAATATAACGGACAACAAAAGTATTGAGATAGAAAACAAAAATGTTTTCTTGAAAAAGACTATAGATGATCAAATAAACATCTTAGCAAAATTCACAAAAGGAAAAAAAAAATTTGAGTATTATACTTGGAAGACAAAGAAGATCATTTGATAAAAGTGGTTTAGGGTATGATGCTTTTAACAGAGATGCACCCATATTGAAAAAGAGAAAATCATTAAGGTATACATTTTCAAAACAGCTATCTAACAGACCCTCAAATGATCATAAACACGTTACATGTTATTATTGCAAGAAAAAGGGTCATAAGGCAAATGTTTGCTTTCAAAGAAAGAATAAAGTTGTCTCGAAAATGTTTTGGGTTCCAGAAGGAACAATTGAATGCTTACGTAGAAAGGAAAATGTTATAACAAAAATGTTTTGGGTTCCAAAAGAAACAATTGCATCTCTCTCTAACCTTAGTGGACCCAAAATAGATTGGGTACCAATTAACGTTACTTAAATTTGTTTTATAGGTATGTTTGAAGTCCACCTCAAAAGAAAAATGGTTTCTTGATAGCGGATGCTCAAGGCATATGACGGGAGATAAATCAAAATTCATGTTTTTAAAGTCCTATGAAGGAGGGAATGTTACTTTTGGAGACAACTCTAAGGAAAAAATTATTGGAATTGGCTCCATCGGTATATCTTCCTCTCTATCTATAGATAATGTGTTTTTAGTTGATGGTTTGAAGCATAACATGTTTAGCATTAGTCAATTATGTGACAAAGGTTATGATGTTATTTTTAGCATGTATAGTTGAGAAAGATGGAAAACAATTGTTCAATACTAAAAGAAACGAAAATTTATATACTATGTTGCTTTGTAAATTGCATAATCAAGATGTTAAGTGTTTTGTCACAACTAGCGAAAATAGTTGGTTATGGCATAGACGCTTAGGGCATGCTAATATGGACCTCAATCATCGTTTGTCTAAAAATGAGTTAGTCAAAGGTCTCCCGAAGACTAATTTTTCAAAAGATAAAGTATGTAGTGCATGTCAAATAGGCAAGCAAGTAAAGTCCTCTTTCAAAAGAAAGAAAGACATTACCACTTCTAGACCACTAGAACTACTTCACATGGATTTTTTTGGACCGGAGAGAACGGCTAGCTTAGCCGGAAAACTCTATGTACTCATTATAGTAGATGACTACTCTAGATTTACTTAGGTTCACTTTCTTGCTCATAAAAATGAAATTCACTTTATTCTTGAAAATTTTTATAGAGTCATTCAAAATGAAAAAGATTTGAAAATCAAGAAGATTAGAAGTGATAGGGGGTAGGGAATTTGAAAATCAAGATTTAGAGAAATTATGTGATGAACTTGGTATATCTCATGATCTCTCGGCTCCAAGAACCTCTCAATAAAATGGTGTGGTTGAAAGAAATAAAAGGTCTTTGCAAGAAATGGTTAGAACCATGTTAAATGAATACAAACTTCCCCGAAGCCTTTGGGCGGAAGCGGTAAACACCGATTGGCATGTCATAAATAGAGTTATCATTTGAATGAAATTGGGAAAAACACCTTATGAGTTATGGAATGGTC
Source organism: Cornus suecica (assembly GCA_963922005.1). Classification (NCBI taxonomy): domain Eukaryota; kingdom Viridiplantae; phylum Streptophyta; class Magnoliopsida; order Cornales; family Cornaceae; genus Cornus; species Cornus suecica. The sequence continues at coordinate 58,785,392 of OY998238.1, read as the reverse complement.
AAAAGACCAATATTGGGTATTTCAAGGTGTTCGATTGTAAATGCTTTGTGTTAAATGATAAAGATAACTTGATAAAATTTGACTCCAAATCGGATGAAGCAATTTTCTTAGGTTATTCTTCAAGAAGTAGAGCCTTTAGAGTCTTTAACAAAATGACTTTAACCATGGTCGTGTCTATTCATGTTGTTTTTGATGAATCACCACCACTACCATTACCTAGGGTTAACCTAGATGATGATGAAGTTGTAGGGATTGAGGATAGCTTAAATAACCTTAATATTTCCAACTCATCAAGTAGGCAAATGGAAAAGAGTGAAATTGGGAATCAATCTAATGATGACTTAACAATCTCAATTCCTAAATCTTGGAGGATTGTACACAACCATCCTCTTGACCAAGTCATAGGTAATCCTTCACAAGGTATTAGCACAAGATCTCAACTTAGAGACTTATACAATCACATGGCTTTTGTGTCTCAAATCGAGCCCAAGAACTTCCACGAAGCTCAATGTGATGATTTTTGGATCGTGGCTATACAAAAGGAGCTAAATCAAGTTTGACATTTAGTTCTTCAACCCTCACATCAACTATAATAGACACAAAATGGGTTTTTTAAAATTAAAAGGATGAAAATGGAGTGATCATTCAAAATAAAACAAGATTGGTAGCTTAAGGATACAATCAAGAGGAAGGCATTGACTACGATGAGACCTTTACACTCGTAGCTAGATTAGAAGCAATTAAAATGTTTCTTGCATTTGCATCATCTATAAATTTTACTCTTTATCAAATGGATGTCAAAAGTGTTTTTCTAGATGGAACTATAGATGAAGAAGTGTTTGTAAAACAACCACTCGATTTTGAAAATGAACTTTTTCCAAATCATGTTTACAAATTATCTAAAGTTTTGTATGGCTTGAAGCAAGCCCCTAGAGCTTAGTATAAAAGGCTTAGTGATTTCTTCACTCAATATGGTTTTACAAAAGGTAAAGTTGATACTCTTTACAAAAACCGTTAAAAATAATTTGTTGCTTATCCAAATATATATGTTGATGACATCATATTTGGATCAACAAATGTTTCTATTTGCAAAGAATTCGCTACAAGTATGCAAAATAAATTTAAAATGAGTATGATGGGTGAGTTGAACTTCTTCTTAGGGTTGCAAATCAAGTAAAGCTCGGATGGCTTATTTGTTAGCCAATCCAAGTACACAAAATATTTGCTAAAGCGATTTGGTATGGAGGAAGCCAAACATGCGATAATTCCTATGAGTACCTCTATTAAGCTAGACAAAGACGAAAATGGAAAATGTGTTGACATCACTAAATATAGAGGCATGATTGAAACTTTGTTTTACTTAACCGCTAGTAGACCGGATATAATGTTTAGTGTATGCTTATGTGCTCGTTTTCAATCATGTCCTAAAAAATTCCACTTGCTAGCCATAAAACTTATTTTTCGTTATCTTAGTGGAACGATTAACTTAGGACTTTGGTATCCACGTGACACTACACTTGATCTTATTAGTTATTCGGATGCCGATTTTACGGGATGTAAAGTGGATAGAAAAAGCATAAGTGGCACTTGTCACTTTCTAGGACACTCCCTAGTCTCTTGGTCAAGTAAAAAGCAAAATTCGGTTGCATTGTCTACAGCCGAAGCTGAATACGTTGCAGCCGGTAGTAGTTGCGCTCAAACTCTTTATATTAAGAAACAATTACTTTATTTCGGTCTTGTTTTCAATCATGTACCTATTAAATGTGATAATACTAGTGTTATTTGTATATCTAAGAATCTTATTCAACATTCATGCACCAAGCACATTGAGATTAGGCGTCACTTGTTACATGATCACGTAGCTAAAGGCGACGTTGAATTGGTTTTTATTGACACTAAAAATCAATTAGCGGATATTTTCACAAAACCCCTCTCGGACGAACCTTTTTCAAAAATTCGTATAGAAATTGGAATGGCCATGGATTTTGAAGTAATAGATTAATTTTCTCAAAACCTCGTCTACAATCTCAGCTTTCAAAAACAAATTTCAAAATTTCTGAAGGCTAGTCGACTGCCTCATAATGGCCAGTCGACTAGGTGAACCAGAGGGTTTTGGTGTCTTAAAATTACTTCTGCCAGCCGACTGCCTCCTTTTGGCCAGTCGACTGGGTCATGAGCCAGTCGACTACCTCTGCTCGGTTTTTGTTTTACAACCTCTTTTCTTTTCGCCTTCTCTCCACTCTCTCCACGATTCCTCACTTTCCTTCCCTTTTTCACGCCATCACTCTAGCTATAACCCATTCCCCACTTAATATCACCTTCATCAAACACTCACCACTCACCTATATATATATATACACCTATACACACACATATTTTCACCCATTCTCCTATTCTCTCAACCGATTCACCCTTTCTCTATCTCAAAATGTTTCCATTTCTTTTTATTCTCATCTCCCTCATGGAACCCAAGCCCGTGCCCAAAGCTCCCACTTATAAGCGAACCCATCGGGGTGGAAGCTCGACTGCAGCTCCTCCTCCATCGCCTCCTTTCATCCCCGAAGAAACCGAATCCGATGAAGACCCTGCTCCCATATCTATCTCTGCTCTTCTCGGCAATGACGAAGACAACATTCGTATTTTCGAGATGAAGTTCATTCATCGGAAAATCGCTCGGTGTGGCATTGTCACTCAAACTGTATGCGAAGAGATTGGTGCCAATACTTTCAATCTCTTTCAAAATATGGGTTGGGATTTCTTCGTTTCTCTCAATGTTCTTCATTACCCCATGTCGTCAAAGCATTCTACACAAATTTGAGGAATCTGCCTCAACCGAGTCCCCCTGTCACCTCTCTCCGCTCCGATGTTGCTGGAAAATCCTTTAACCTACTGAATTCGTCATCAATGATATCTTTTGGCTCCCACCAGGCGGCATTTCCTACTACTGTCCCTCTATTTGGTACTCTTTAAGTGATCTTGATCCTCTCAAAGCGGTTTGGGCCATTTCAGTCAACAAAGAGACTACTACAATTGCCGAATTTCCATCCTCTTCGCTCACTCTCGAGGCTCGTTTAGTGCACAACATTGTCACCTACTCCATCTTGTCCAAATCCGGAAGCCGCAGTCTTGTGTCGATAATGGAAGCCTTCTTTGTCTCGTGCATAATGACCGGTAAAAAGGTTAACTTAGCCTTCATTTTTATTTCCGCCATTCTTGAGTGCCAGAAGAAGAGCGGTGTTCTCATCTTTCCCACACATATTTCTTATCTTCTTGTACGGTGCAATGTTCCACTTGATGAAGAACCCTCTGAGCATAACCCTATTTTTCTTGATCGCACCCATCTTAAACATATGCATATTGGAAAAAATACCGACAGGGTATTGGTCTTTCTAAAAAAAGCTCCTCCAGTGGATCAAGCATGTCCCTCTAATCCTCGTCCCAAAGCCCCCGCTTCTTTATTTCCTTATCTAGGTAGCTCTTTCGACATTCCCAACTTTGGATTTGGTGCAAATCCCGACACCTTCAATCAAATCCTAGAAGTCGTTAAACGCAATCAGGAGGCCCATAAGAAGACTGCCGAGAACATGAAGCATCTTGAGGAGAAAGTCAATCGCATCACCACTGCCATGGAAGCCCTTCGCCGCGATCCTCTGCCTTTTTTATGTCGCCAAAGGGGGAGAATTTTAGGGCTTATATGTTTGGCTGTAGTTGTAGCTTTTGGTAGCTCTATTTGGATAGCATAGTGTATGCCATGCTTAGCCTATTTTGTGTTGCGTATGTTGTGTTACTTTTGTTATTATGTGTCGTTGTAATTGAAGAACAACATGTATCAAAATTTTCAAAACTTAAATGAAAAATGTTGTTTAAATTATCCTTTAATGCATTATCTCAATGACTATTAAATTGCAAATTTTATTCTCTAAGAGGGAGTATCGAAAGAAAATGAAAGGTGCACATATTGAGGGGGAGTATCACTTGATACTTTACCCAATTTGCGCAAACACGAAAAGTTTTGTCAACATCAAAAAGGGGGAGATTGTTAGCCTTGAAATTCTATTTCGGACAATAATTCCTCTTTTGATATTAATAAAACATTTAAGCATGTTTGAT
>OY998238.1:58778819-58781082 GCA_963922005.1 Cornus suecica | reverse complement strand
GATTTTGGTAGAACGATATATAATAGATCTGCATGGGGTCTGTGCTCCATAATATTTTGCAATAGTGCGGCAAATTTCCACTGCTTTATTCTTCTGAAGGGATAAATTGCCAAATGGAAGTAGAAGGATAGCAATATGTTCATGGAAATACTGTTATTTGTTAGTCAACTTTCAGAATATGTAAAGAAAGTAGTCTCTTTCCGCATTGCACTAGCCGTTCTTTGGAATAAAAGGTTTGGAAAATATTAGTGCAAAATTGCAAATAACACTAACTTACTGATGGGCAATTATGGTTAGAATACCATAATTAAATAAACATATGAAGAACTGGAAATAAGTTCTTATGAGGGTACAGCAGATCAGAGCAAATTGATTAGTAGGATATGAGACAACATTTGATGAATGATTAGGATCTTGTAGGGAAACATCTTGCATAGTATGGCTGGTTAAATCTGCAAAAGAAAAATCATACTTTCTAGTGGAAAACGGACATGCACTTCTCATGACAAAGGTCTAGCAGTAAAAATTTTACAAGTTTAAATTTGCCAATCAATGTACTTACCAGAGGGCAATCTTCATTAGTATTCAATTAGAAGCTTGTAATTCTCTCATGATCCTAAAGTTGCCATAATACACAGCTTGTAATTCTCTCGTGATCCTAAAGTTTCCATAATACACCTAGTCAGTCTCATTTGCTGCTAAAATATTTTCTTACCGAATTTTAGTATTCCTGCCAATACTAGTCTTGAACTTTAATTGCTTACAAAATCTTATTATTGCAGCTTTATGCTCGGAGACACTTTTTGTTTCCACCACTTAATATTGAGGAATACAATGATCGTGTGATGGCTGTCGTACGTTGCGAGGCCCAAGTATGAAATTTTTTTATTCCTTCTTTTATAGACATTTAGTTAATTAGCAACATTTCTGAATATATATATATATAAATAGGCACATATATTGTAAAAAAAAAAATTATTCTTTTTATACAGTTTGTTTATATTTTTTAAAGAGTGAACTATCACCTATCTTTTGAACCTGGATCTTGCTTCAGAGTTGAGCCTAAGTAGACTAGTATTGCCGTATGGAACCGCTATCCCACTCTGGATACTCTTTAGTTAATTAGCAACATTTCTGAATATATATATATATATAGGCACATATATTGTAAAAAAAATAATTATTCTTTTTATACAGTTTGTTTATATTTTTTAAAGAGTGAACTATCACCTATCTTTTGAACCTGGATCTTGCTTCAGAGTTGAGCCTAAGTAGACTAGTATTGCCGTATGGAACCGCTATCCCACTCTGGATACTCTTTAGACAATGTAGAATGATAATCTTATTTAGACAAAGGAGATTCGTAGTCACTCAAGGATAATGATGAATTTATCAAACGATAAAAACCATCATCCTTTTCCCGCCCAATTACGTTGTTCAACTTGTAACTTTTGCTGTAGATTTTTATTTTCCTTCTCTCTCTCTCTCTATCACTCTGTGTGTGTGTGTAAGTAGATGGGAGGATATGCAACTGTTGAGTACTTGGTCAACATATTGTTCCTAGAGTCTATTCAACTCTTTGTGTAATCTTCACGTTCTCTACGTTCCACCAACAAATATGTTGATTGTTCTATATATTAGATGAAATCTGCTGACATAGAAAACATATTCATCTCTAGAATTATTTTTTATTCACTCTCTATTCGGACTACTTTTTCAGCTCTTGGGAGTTTGAGTAGTACTTAACTGCTTTGCTAATTAGTAGATTAACCTTTACTCTCTCTCTCTCTCTCTCTTCTTCTTTTATTTTATTTTTCTGTAAAAATAACTACAAAAAACAAGCCTTTTCGCAACAACTTGGGGTTAGCTACATGAATCCTATTAATCTTTCTTGTTTTCCTTTTCATTTCTTTTTTCTTTTCTGGTAAAAATATTTTGAATATTTGTGTGTGCTGAATTTCAGGATGCATTGCTCCAAAAACTTCTCATTGACAATTTCTTGTCAGAAGAAGAAAGGTTAGTGTTAGGCTTCAGATAGCTCTTTCCTGAGATGTTTAATTAGCAAATGAATTTATTACGATAGTAACCCTACAGATTAAGAAGAACTGAGAAATGCTACAACTTTTGAAATGAAAACTATTTATCACATGGTCGAAATGATAAATGAATGACATCTGTACTCCGGCTATCTATATCTAATTGTGGAAGCAGTTATATATAAATATATATACATGGCTGACCCCATTTGTTTGGGTTATAAGCA
>OY998238.1:57474722-57541119 GCA_963922005.1 Cornus suecica | reverse complement strand
TTCCAATAATAGCACGATCATAATTATGAATACACTTCCAGCCAACCAACATAGAATTAAGCACTCTAAAGATATTATCTTGCTTTACTATAGTCTCAATAATGCTAAACAAAGAGAGGTTAAACCTCCTAACAATTGATCTAACTTCCTTTTGCCTTTCATGGGTATTGAGACCCTTAACATTCCAAATTCCACTAAACATAATAAAGCTATATACAAGAGGAAAACCCAATAAAATCAAAGACCAGTCCCTCCCTTAGGACAAAGCCCTTCTAGTCTTCACATTGGAAACATTTACTTTAGACTTATTCTTATCACTAGGCTTAGGTGGCTTAACAACAATACTTACATTGCCATCATTTGTTATAGTAGGAAACCCCATATCAATTGGGAGAGTAACATTGGTAACCTCTTTAGGAACAAAAACTAAAACATTCTTCTTATTGGAAGTCTTAGTGACACCATCATTTAGATGTTCCACATGCTCAGTTTCATTATCTTGATCAATACTCTGCAAAGTAGCAAAATTATTAGTAGATTGAGCTCCTAAAGCATCACTGTCCACATCATGAATACCCTTTGAAATAGTATCAAAAACAGGAATATTCATTTTATTTAAAACAGTTTCAGAGAAGTAAGCCTCATTAACCACACAATTTAGAACTGGAACTGACTCCTTCGCAACAACTACAGCTGATCCATCATTAGTTGAAATAGCGTCCTTACCCTTTTTACCCACAACTCTCCACTCAGTTGCTGGAGCTTTATTTTTCTTCTGTTGAGCCTGAGCCTAAACCATAGCCTTAGGATATACTTTGGTTCAATGACAAAAAATCTTGCAATGGTTGCACAAAGCTAGATTCCACTGATACTCAACATTCACTATAACTATTTCTCTTAAAGAAATTTTCACATAAAATTCATGAACAAGGTATTTTTGAGCTTCCACTTCAACACACACACGAGCATAGCTAAGTCTTTTTTTCTTCTCAGTAGGAAGATCAATTTGTAAGGGTATACCCAATGCACTTGCAAGCACACCTAAGCCACCATCATTCTAGCACTCCATTGGCAAATTATATAAATTAGCCTATAATGGCAGATATGAAATTGATTCCTTGTTCAAAGATAATCCCATATGCCACTTTTCAACACAAGAAAATTATTGGCAAAATGCCATGGCCCATTTTCAAGAACAATCTCACATTCACGTTCAGTGGCAAACTTGAAAAAATAAACCCCTTCTCCAAGCCATAAACAACTTCCAACCCAGCTTGCCACCATAACTTGGTAGCAATAGCATTGACCACATTTTATGGAATTTTTTTGTCAAGGAAATAGCCTACTAGACAGGTTTTCCACTCCTTAGTACCCTCATTAGTAACAGATGCTAGTGGTGACAAAACAAATCTACATTCTATGATATATGGTGGAGTATAAACAAGATTAGATCGTGGAACATCTATTGGCTTAACTATACGAGTCCATGAAGTAGTAATTGGCACAGTAGATGACTGAGATCCTGTAGATGATTGGGTGCCTGCAACCTCGATTAATGGAGGATGTTGTGGCAAATGAGACTGAGAAGATGTTGTAGGTCCACAACTACGACTACGATGCCTTCCATCCTTATTGGCAGCCAATGATTTAACCACCTGTTGCAACTCAGTCAAGAGTTTTCTAAAGTCAGTATTAGCCGCCATGAAACCCTAGGGTTAATGGCAACTACGAACAATCAAATCTAGAAGAAACCAGAGATGAATAAAGGTGGAAGAACGAAAAGAAACAGATATGAAAGAAGGAAAAGAAAACCTAGCAATGTATCCCTAACAACGAAAGAAAAGTACAGAAGAAACCCTAGCATTTAATGCTAGAATGCACGGTAAGAAAGAGAATAACAGAGAGAAGCCCTAGAAGGAAACCCTAGTTCGAAGAGCCGTCATCATCTCTAACCATTAGCTCTCTTTCCATCGCCATAGTGTGAGAACTAGGGTTTCATTTACGTTTTACGTTTTGGATTTGAAGGGATTACTTCGTGGACTTTTGTTATTGGCAACGTTGTTTCATTGTGGCATCTCACATTTTGGTGTTTTGGCAGGCTTGGGACGCGCCTAGTGACATTCGGTGTTTTTATTTTCTTTTATGTTTGACTGTTACGTGCTTTACTTGCGTACGGGTTTATTTTTCTCTACTTATTTCCTTTTCAGATTCTTTACATGCTTTAGATGTTTTGGTTGTTCGGTGAGCCGGGACATACTCGATGGGCCCGGCGTTCAAGAATTATTCCCGGTATCATTTATTTATTTTAGTACCATTCCGTATTTTTTTTGGGCTTTGATATATTATTTAGAAATTGTTTTGAAATTTTGGTTTAATGGTGCGGCCATTATTTTAGCTTGTGAGGTTAGAGAGCTTGTTGGGCCATATGTAGGCCATTTTTCTTTAAAGGTGCATTATCTCATTTAGCATAAGCACACATTATTTACCTTTGTACTTTTGTAGCCTTGGATTAAAAAGGGCAAACGAAAAATGCATGGTTAGTTAGTTGGGCTTGCTAGAAATCTTTGGCCCATTAGCTTGCAAGACCATTCCTTACCTTACTTAAGCCCATTTCTTTTATTTATTTTTTACCACACCTAAACTCACGTGTTAAGGCCATTGACTACCACACACATATATGAATGGATAGTTAAATTAAAGGATAACATTAATGGAAATGGGAATTCTAAATTGTGACCACAGATTCATTTTGGGCGGGTCATTCATGTCCTCATTGTAACCAAACATTGTAACTCACAGAATGGGTTAAGTGACACATGAAGAAAAGATAGAAAACAAGAAAGAAAGAAAAAATGAAAGAAGAAAAGAGATGGTAGTAGACTCGGCTGAACAGAGAGAGAAGAGAGGAAGAGTGTTGGGTCGGTCATTCAGGGCCCAGTTTGTGATGCTTTCGACTTCCTTCATCAAGAACACATCCACCCCCAACACCTCTTTGTATCTTAGGCCTCGTTTGGGAGGATTTGAGGTGAGATCTTGATTTTACAAATTCTAAATTTATTTTCTCCAATTATAAAACCTTAGCTTGTGTCCTTGAAATTGCTTTCTCAATCTTTGAATTTTAGTTCAATTAGTGCTTGATTCTTTTATAGGGCACTAAGAAGAGTGTTCCTACCGATTGTCTTTCCTTGGTTTGTGATAGGTGTCGAATGTTGACCATTATAGGCCCCTAACTCGGTATTGTTACGTCTTACCATACCGTTACTTGGTGTTTTTATGTGGTTTGCATGTCTAAGCGTGTTTTAGGAGCTTGATGAAGAAAACGAGCTAACTTTGGTGAATTAACCAAGGATGTGCTTGTATCTACCCAAGAAGAGAGCAAAAGACGAGTTTTCAAGCAAAAAGTGTCTCCCGGAGGGCAAAAACGGCATTTTTGGGAACCGAAACTTCGAGAAATATACAAACGGAGTCGAGGGGGTTCTAACAGAGAACAAATTTGAAAAATTAATTTCCATGATTTTATCTACGCACAAGCTATGCATACAGTAGGCAAAACGTGGCTAGAAACGTCAATAATATGCACGAGCTACGCACGGGGAAAATGCTCCTACGCACAGAACTACGCTCAAACGTAGCAGCCCTACGCTTGAGCGTAGGGCCATGCATAGGGAGCTGCGTAGTATTACAGTCCTGATCCGAGTTGACTTTATTTGATTTGATTTCGACTCCAACACCTCTAAACACGTGTATAAGGTGTATTTCACATCAAATTGAAGGGTTTGGCTCATAATTTAGGAGAAACATATTAAAGAGGAACAAGTCTAATACATGCAGGACTCTTCTCCATCACTTCTATAAATACCAAGGTTTGGACCAGACCTAAGGAGCTTTCAATTACATAATTTCCAGAGCACTATCTCTGGAGATTCACAATTTTTGAAGAAAGAAGCCATTCAGAACCTAGAGATCCGGAGCAGAAGATCATGACAACGTTTCTACATTAACAATGCAGTCTCTTTCCACCATGAGCAACTAAACCGGTATCTAGGGTTTTCTAGCAAAACCCTAACCAAGTAATGTTGTTATTTATTTGTTTCAATTGTAACGAGAAGAAACTGAAGACCACACTTGTGATAATTCTGTAGATCTGATACTGTAATAATTTATGATAAGGAAATTTACATTTATTAAATTCTTGTCTTAGATTGAATAAATGCATTATCTCAACCAATCATGTCTATCTGGTGTTCTTCAATATACCATGATTTTTTACACAATGGTGCTTAACACTTGAAATCCTATATTTACACAGGCCATCCCTCAACAAAGTGATATAGACATGCTTTAGTTTAAATTCATGATGTAGGAGTAGATTAGAGTAAAGTAGATGACATGTAATAAAGTAGATGGCATATGAGAGGGAAAGTATATTATCTAAAGTAGATGGCATCTAAAGTAGATGTCATGATGTAGAGAATCTAGTGGATGGTATCCTTTTTGGGATGTATTTAACTATTGTGGTACGGTCTTATTCACAGTGATGGAGCGACTTCTAGCAATTGAGCAAGAAAATAGCTATATTATGCGGCTAGTGGTGGAGCATGAAAACCCTAGTTTTTCTCTACATTGAATCAGAAACATAATTGAAATATTATTTTTAATTAGTTAGTTATAGATCTCAAACAAATCAAAATATTTTTCAAAACTATAATTCCATACTTTTAGATTGTTAGAGTGAATAATCCAAGTCTATGTGGGATCGATGATGAGACCAGAATAGTTGATATCTTGGGCGTTAATATACCTCTTGTTAGTCTCTTTATTCTATTAATTTGGTATTTTTATCCGAGTTGTGTGTTAAGCATGTTTTTAGGGCCTTAATGCGAAAATGATTTAATTATGGGTTTTTAGCAAATATGTCTAATTCGGATCAACAGTTAGAAGATATTAGCACTCAAATTAGGAAGGTAAAATTTAGTAAAGCAAAGTAAGAGTGGCTAAAGCAAGGAAATTCGCGGATTAAATAAATAATAAAATTTAGGAGCCACCGATCGATCGATGGAGCCTTTGATCGTTCAGAAATCGCTGTCTATGCAAAACTATATTATAGAATTCTGACTTTGTGTACAAGTATATGAAGGGGTAGAATCGTCCATTCAACTCCATTTCTTAGTCCCTAAGTTATCTTGGAGTGCAAGCAATGAACATGCCATTTATGCACCAACTTTTGTCTATAAATATAGGTGGATTTCATTATGAGAAGTGATGTCACACACCTAATTTCCAAGGACTCCGAAACCCGAGCCTGAAATCTAAGGGAGTGAATACAGAAGTGAAAAGAAACAAAATAAAATCTCATATTGTCGTCAAATACCCGTTCAAGGGTAAAATAGTCATTTCACATCCCAAAGATGTCAAATAGATCCCTTGGGATCAAAAAAGAAATCAAACGACTCAAACGACACTTTAAAATGATCAATCCAACACCCCATGTTTACCCAATGGTAAAATGGTCAATTCAAGGGTAAAATGGTAATTTCAAATCAAAACTACAAATTTTGGACCTAGCACTAGCCTTAGAAACAAATGGAACCTAAATGGTATCAGACAACGCCAACTGAAACAGAAAGTTAAACTACCCCACTTTCACCAAGGGTAAAACTGCCATTTTAAGTGCAAATAAATGATTTAAAATTTTATCTCAAGAATTTGGACATAAGACAAGCAATATAAACAAACGGGACTTAATTTGGAGGTACGAGGTGAGAGAAATGAATTTTTGAAAATCGGAAAAATACAACCAAAGTTGAGGCTAATGTCACGGACTTATTCTCTAGGCCCGTGACACTAAGGTATCTTCGTACTAAGGCTATATCGCCAAGGTGCCTTAGCATTTCTATAGTAAATTCACCAAAAAAATGCATTTTTGCAACAAGCTTCCGTTATTATCACCATCGGTCCCGAAAATTCACAAATATTATAAAAGTGAGTTTTTCATGTACGGATTTCAAAAATAGTCACCAAAATCTAGGGAAACATGTAAAACACAAACTTTGAATAAAAGTGATTCTTTAAAATATCGTAAAACTATCCGTCTTGCCCATGTCTTCGTTTTAACTACCACCGGTTTCTAATAGTCGAAATCCTTATAAAAATGAGTTTAAAATCATTTCTAAAACAATATAATTTATCAAGGCTACGAGAGTGGGCGAAAACGGATTTTTCTATTCAAAACTAAAAGGTTTGTTTGGAAACCAAGAAAAAAACTGTTTTCGTCCGGACACCTAACAACCACATTCAAAAACGAGAATCTATTACACAACACTAAAGGAAAGGATTCATAAACTACATTCAAGCGCTTAAGGGCGAAATATATCATAGTTTGATAAAAATAGTAGTTTTACATTGCCGGTACAAAAGTACACCAAAAGAAAAGAATCCCCGCGCCTAACACTTTGAGGGATAATACATGAAAAGATGCTAGAACCCATCGAATGGTTATGAGCCTCCCGTAACGGGATCATCACCTGAAAAATATAATAAGTCGTGGTTTGAGCTCAATAGCCTAGTAGAGGAAACGTCATCTCCTCAATCTCGGTAGTCCAAGTGGTACAACCCTGACACATATTATTTTTTAAAGGAGTAGCTACTTGAGTTTTAACAGTTTTTGGGTCGACTTTGAAGCTGTGGCGTTCTCCTATGGAGAGGAATTAGAAGTTGTGCCATATATTCTTGGAAAGAACTGGAAGTCTACTTTCTAACAAAAAAAACAGAGCTCAATTTCGAATGTTCTGGAAGAAGTTATGGCCATTTTGGTAAAGTGCATTTTGCTGATCTACAAGCTGGAAATTGCTGATTTTTGGACTGTTCAAGTTCATTTCGGGTCTAGCTTTCTTTGAGGGATTTTAATGTTTGTTTTCCACATTTTTTGAGCTTCTTCAATGGTATTTTAAGTCCCTAAGTATTTAATTATGTCTAATAAGTTGTGAGTCAAAGAAGTCTAAAGTCTTTTCATTTTCTTTGTTTGATTATTGTGTAATCTGTTTTGGGACTCTCCTATGACTAGAGAGTTTTCCAAACCTTCCGTACACAAGCTTGATCTAATGTAATTGAGGGGGATTTTGATGAATGATAACATATTTGAGCCTTTGGGCACTTTGAGAAGGAGTTCTTCTTAATTATAACTCTGTATCCCTTTGGTGGATTCGTTTGGGTGCTGAGTTTACATTTATTTTGTTTCTCTTGTGTTTCCTCCTATACTTTCTCTATTTTCCGCTGTCAAATTGGTATCAGAGCTTTGGTTTCAGATGGTTGGTCTTCATCATCGCATGCCAAAGAATCAAGAGTCGGTTGCTCGTGAAAGAGACCTAAGAGATGTTGAGGTAGATGATCTAAGGAGACAAGTGGAACAACTACAACATCGTTTACAATGCTATGAACCATTGGGTCGTGAGGAAGCTAATCATGGATCAAACCATGGGACATCAAGTGATGAAGATGATGATTTTAATCCCTTCCATAACGCACCAACTATTGCATCAAGTGAAGAGGCGAATCCACGTCAGCAAGTTCGAAGAAACTACGATGCCAAACGGGAATTTGACATAAAGGTCGAAATTCCGGAGTTTGAAGGAAGACAACAACCAGATGAGTTTATTGATTGGCTTAACACCATTGAAAGAATTTTTGACTTCAAAGAAATTTCAGAGCACCACAAAGTGAAGTTGGTTGCTATCAAGTTGAAGAAGCATGCCTCCATTTGGTGGGAACACCTTAAGAAGCAACGTGTTCGTGAAGGAAAGAGTAGAATTGTAACATGGAAAAAAATGAAGAAGGAATTGAAGAGAAAACATTTTCCCGAGAACTATCGACAAGATTCTTTTCTTTAATTTCACAACTTCAAGTAAAAAGAAATTTCAGTTGAGGACTACATTGCTGATTTCGAAAATCTTATGATGAAGTGTGACATATCCGAGCCGGAAGAACAAACCATTGCTAGTTTTCTTGGAGGTCTTAAATCTGAAATCAATGATGTTGTTTAATTACAACCTTATTGGACTTATGGTGATGTTTGTAAACTTGCACTCAAGGTGGAACGTCAACAAAGAGACAAAGGACGTAGGTTTAAATATTTTAATCAAGGGAGTTCCTCGAATCGGGGAAGTGTTTCTGCCCCGAAGTCCTCTTCAACAACTAATATTTCAGGCCCGAATTCAAGTTCTAAGCGTGATGTGGGGGCTGTTTCAACTCGTCCAAGTACCTCTAGTTCGAGTTCTCGCTTGTGTTTCAAATGCCAAGGATTAGGACATATTGCTACTGATTGTCCTAACCGCAAGATTATCTCATTAGTTGAAGAAGATATAAATAAAGAAATCAACGACGACTCATCCAATTCCAATGAAGGATCAGAGGAAGAAGAGATTACCTATGAAGATTATGGAGAATCTTTAGTTGTTCGGCGAAGCATGAATGTTGATCAAGTTCAAGATTGTGACGAATGGCGGCGAAATAATATTTTCCATACAAGGTGTACCTCTCATGGCAAAGTTTGTGATGTGATTATTGATGGTGGGAGTTGCAAAAATGTGGTGGCTACAACAATGGTGGAGAAACTCGGGCTGAAAACGGAAAAGCACCCCCAGCCATACAAACTTTCATGGCTTCGGAAAGGAAATGAGGTAAAAGTAACAAAGAGATGTCTTGTTGAATTTTCTATTGGAAACAATTATAAAGATAAAGTGTTATGTGATGTGATTCCTATGGATGCTTGTCATTTACTTCTTGGAAGACCATGGCAATATGATAGAAAAATCAAGCATGATGGGTTCAAAAATACATACTCTTTCACAAAGGATGGTGCTAAAATTATTTTGGGGCCTTCAAAGAAAGAAAGAAATTTTGACCATGCAAAAGTAGAAGCTAACAACTTGCTTTCTAAATCTGAAATTGACAAGGCTATGGAAGAGATTGAAGAAGCCTATTCACTTGTGGTGATTGAAGAAAATGAATCCAAACAAGTTGTCCCTTTACAAATGAACCCACTTCTTCAAGAATTTTGAGATGTAATTCCGGAAGAAGTTCCATTCGGTCTTCTTCCCCTAAGAGCCATTCAACACTACATTGATCTTGTAACTGGTGCCGTTTTTACCGAACAAGCCAGCTTATAGAATTAATCCAAAGGAGTATGAGGAGCTTCAAAGGCAAGTTGATGAGCATTTGGCTAAGGGTTTAGTGAGGGAAAGCATGAGCCCGTACGCTGTCCTGACTCTTCTAGTGCCAAAAAAAGATGGAACTTGGCGTATGTGTATCGATAGTAGAGCGCTAAACAAAATAACTATCAAGTACCGCTTTCCTATTCCTCGTCTTGATGATCAACTTCATGGTTCTTCTATATTATCCAAGATAGATCTTCGGAGTGGATATCACCAAATTCGAATGAGGCCGGGAGATGAATGGAAAACAACTTTCAAAAACAAGGGATGGACTCTATGAATGGATGGTTATGCCTTTCGGCCTATCCAATGCTCCTAGTACTTTTATGCGCCTTATGAATCATGTCTTTAAACCTTTTATGGGCATATTTGTTGTGATTTATTTTGACGATATTCTTGTTTATAGCATGACGCAGGACCAACATTTAGAGCATCTCCAACAAGTTTTCAAAGTTCTAAGGAAGCAAAAGTTGTATGCCAACATGAACAAATGTCATTTCTTTACAAAGCCTAATCTTTTTAGGTTATGTTGTATCGGAAGAAGGCATAAAGATGGATCCAAGCAAGGTGGAAGCAATTGAAAGCTGGCCAATTCCTAAGTCCCTTCATGATGTGCGAAGTTTTCATAGGCTTGCATCATTTTATCGGTGATTTATCAAAGGATTCAGCATGATGATTGCTCCTATTACCGATTGTTTAAAGGGCGGAAAGTACAAGTGGTCAGAAGAAGCACAAAAAAGCTTTGAAGTTATAAAGAAAAAGGTTACCGAGGCTCCGGTCCTTGCACTACCAGATTTTGAGAAAGTTTTTGAAGTTGATTGTGATGCTTCAAATGTGGGAATTGGAGCAGTTTGGAGCTAAGAAGGTAGACCCATTGCCTTCTTTAGTGAAAAGTTGAATCAATCTCGCAAGAACTACTCTACTTATCACAAGGAGTTCTATGCGATTGTTAGAGCCTTGGACCATTGGAGACATTATCTCAGGCTAAGGAATTCATTCTATTTTCGGATCATGAAGCCTTTAAGTTTATTAATGGCCAACACAAACTTAATAGCCGACATGCTAAATGGGTTTAGTTTCTTCAATCATTTGTCTTTGTTATAAAGCATAAATCTGGTGTGCTTAATAAAGTGGCTGATGCTTTGAGCCGTCGATATTCATTGTTAACAACAATGCAAGTGAAGGTTTTGGGGTTTGAAGTGCTTAAAGATCTCTACAAAGATGATTCTTCTTTCGAGAAGATTTGGAAAAAATGCTTGAAAGGTCCATTTCACAAGTTCTTATTGCATAAGGGTTTTCTTTTTAAGGATAAGCGTTTGTGCATTCCTGAATGTTCTCTAAGGGAAACTATTCTTATTGAAGCTCATGGTGGAGGACTTGCTGGGCATTTTGGAAGAGATAAAACACTTGCTCTTGTGAAAGAAAATTTTTATTGGCCTAGGCTTGAAAGAGATGTTATGCGCCATGTGGAGCGTTGCTGAACTTGTCATCTTTCTAAGAGTTATGGTCAAAACACGGGGTTATACACACCACTTCCGGTACCAACAGCTCCTTGGGAAGATGTGTCTAGATTTTGTTTTGGGTTTGCCTCGAACTCAATGGCACAAGGACTCTATCATGGTGGTTGTTGATCGCTTCTCTAAGATGGCTCATTTTATACCATGCAACAAGACTTTAGATGCAACTAATGTGGCTGAACTTTACTTTCGGAAGGTGGTAAGGCTATACGGTATACCTAAGACAATTACTTCTGACTGGGATTCTAAGTTCATGAGTCATTTTTGGCATACTCTATGGAGAAAGCTTGGAACTACTCTTCAGTTTAGCTTTTCCCATCACCCTTAAACGGATGGGCAAACAGAAGTTTTTAATAGAAGCTTGAGAAATCTTTTAAGGAGTTTAGTTGGCAAAAATCTTCGTCAGTTGGATCTTATTTTGGCTAAATCTGAATTTGCATACAATCGGTCTACTAGCCAAACTACAGGTTCGAGTCCTTTCAAGGTTGTTTATGGTAGAAATCCAATTAGTCATTTGGATTGTGCTCCTCTCCCTATTACTCATTATTTCAGTGGCGATGCGGAGGAGCAAGCTAAATACATAAAGCAAATGCATGAGCAGATTCGGGATTAAATAATAAAGCACAATGAGAAATATCAAAAGAGTGCCAACAAGCATAGGAAGCCGGCAACATTCCAAGAAGGGGATTTGGTATGGATTCATCTTCGCAAGGAACGATTTCCTCGTGGACGTCATGGAAAATTGCAGCCTAGAGCTGATGGTCCATTTAAAGTACTTCAGCGGATTGGTGAAAATGCGTACAAAATTAAGTTACCAGGTCACTACAATGTTTCGGCAACTTTCAATATTTATGATCTATCTCCATACCTTGATGATGATCAGATGGACTCGAGGATGAGTCTTTTTTCAACCAGGGGAGAATGACACATTGTTTTTTAAAGCAGTAGCTACTGGAGTTTTAGCAGTTTTTTGGTCGACTTTGAAGCTGTGGCGTTCTCAGATGGAGAGGAATTAGAAGTCGTCCCATATATGCTTGGAAAGAACTGGAAGTCTACTTTCTAACAAAAAAAAACAGAGATCAATTTCGAATTTTCTAGAAGAAGTTATGGCCATTTTGGTAAAGTGTGTTTTGCAGATCTACAAGCTAGAAATTGCTGATTTTTGGACTGTTCAAGTTCATTTCAGGTCTAACTTTCTTTGAGGGATTTTAATGTTTTTTTTCCACATTTGTTGAGCTTCTTCAATGGTATTTTAAGTCCCTAAGTATTTAATTATGTCTAGTAAGTTGTGAGTCAAAGAAGTCTAAAGTCTTTTCATTTTCTTTGTTTGATTATTGTGTAATCTGTTTTGGGACTCTAGGACTAAAGACTTGTTCCAAACCTTCCCTATATAAGCTTGAACTTATGTAATTGAGGGGGCTTTTGACGAATGATAACATATTTGAGCCTTTGGGCACTTTGAGAAGAAGGAGATCTTCTTAATTCTAACTCTGTATCCCTTTGGTGGATTCCTTTGGGTGGTGAGTTTACATTTATTTTGTTTCTCTTGTGTTTCCTCCTATACCTTCTCTATTTTCCGGCGTCAAACCCACCCAAGGTTCATGTTACTAATCCTAGGTCGGTCTCTTGTCCCACATGGCTCTCACGCCAATCGGGAACCCCATCGAACCCAACAAATAATTTCCCCCAACATTTTCACATTAAAGTCATTCAAACATAGCATGCGTTATCGTCGAAATCATAATCACATATATGATAGTTTAAACGCAATATGACTCAACACACCTCATAGTACACACTTTGCCCAATACAGGTTAACAAATACATACTCTAACCATTAATGATGAGAATGAGTACCACACCAATTCTTCCAAAGTGATTTTGACAATTCTCACTTTCAACAAGGAAGAGCGGTTGCACAGGATCCCCACTTGCAACTCTCGCGCCCTAAGATCTGAGAGTGGCACATTCCACCACGATGGGGAAGCAACCAATCCTATATTCCCATTTTCGGCTTACTAGTTCCATAGGTGGGAGACCTCCTACCCAATTGTTGTGACGATTTGACACAAGACTACCCACACATGTGTACACGACCCGTATAAACCAAAACCCATGTTTTTGAAACTACATGGTGTACTCAAAATGCATCAAGGTTTTTAATAATAATTATGCTCCATAACAATATATGCTTATCTCATTTAGCAATATATATTGTACACAATTTAACCACAATCCATGATAATACAATCTTTATTTCATTAGGCAATATATTATGCCAACTTATCAATTCAATGAGCAACAACATTAAAATGGTGTTACATTAAACCGAAAATTAACAAAAGTGACTCCAACCACAAAAATTAACCAAAATCATAATGATAGCTAAACTAGGGTTTCATGAAGGGAATAGTCAAAAGGAAAGAGGTAGATATGACACTTACCAAAATCTACAACCCAAAACTGAGCTCAAATCATAAGATAAACTCCAAGCTTACAATAACAGAAAATCGGTGAAAAGGTTCAACTTATGGTCCTTAGCAAGATTCAAGATAAAATGAAACCAAAAATCTAAATTTGAACATAACAATTCAAAATTGGAAGTTCTAGGGTTTAAAGTTCGAAACCTCAAGAGAGCTAGAAACTTACCCCAATACCTAGAGCAAAATGAAGAGGAGGGCAATCCAAACAAGTTCCATGTTGAACACTCCTTCACACTCCAAGTGGAAGGAGATGGAATTAAGTGAAGAAGTGGAGAAGTGGAAGAGGGAATGAAAACTGTAGAGAGAAAAGAGGTTGGTAGAGAATACGAGAAGTCTTGAAATGAAGGACTTATGAAGTTGAAGAGATTCTCCACTCACCCTCTCACAATCCAAGGGTGCACATTAAAGCTAGAAAATGAAGGAAAGATCCAAGGGTCCAAAGTTGGTCTTGCAAAGTGGAAGACTACACCCAACACACATTAATCCATTTGTTTGCCAAATATGGACTTATGATCCAAGGGTTGTGAGCAAAGGTGGAAGACTTGAATTAGCAGTGGAGAATTAGATAACACTTGAAAGTGTGAAGTGACCAAATCCCTTCTCAACTTATTGTTAATTACAAGAGTGTTATCATGACTCTTAATTACTCTTTTACCCCATGCCTTTTTCTCTATTTACCACCATGCCACTCATATCCCAACTGTACATGTGAGTTTTTCCGGCCCATATAAAAAGCCTCATCCTGACTAGATCGATCCAAGAAAGGCCGGAGATGATGATCCAACCACTGCGCCAAAACCATAACCCGACTCACACGTCAGTCCGGAGATTCGACCACTAGGCCTATCTTATGGCCCGCCCTGAAGATCAGTCTGGAAGGAACTGGAAGATTCACAAAGAGACTTGCAGCTCAAGATAATGGCATAGTATAGGGACGAAATAGCTGATGTGTAAAGTAAGGATAATATTCCAAAATTGAAAATGTTGCCCTAATGGGCCAAAGGCCCATAGGGAAAATGTATATAATCCAATGAAGAGTAATGAAAAATGATCTTTCTGTGTTGTGCAAATTTTGTATCTACACAATGGCGTCGTCTGTGAGAAAGTAGGTCATTTCGCCGACCATCTTCCTACCTCAAAAAGCTGAGCAAAACCCAAATACCACCACCAGATCTTCAAAATCATCTTCTCCATCCAAACCTGACCATGCCGGTGACCAGATCCCAGTCAGAAGTACAGATCCCCGGTGACAGATAACCAAGTGCCTCACCGACGATCGAGCACCTCTTGCAGCAGCTCATCGAAGCGGAGAGACGAAGCCAGGCCGTCGAAGTGAGAAGCCTGGCGGCGGAGAAAATGATCGAGGAGCTCTTGGCGAGATTGAATCCGGCGACTATCCCTCCGATAGTTCCCGGTCAATCGCAGATCCAAGAACAAGTCGAACCACGGGAGGAGCACGATGAAACCTCTCACCGACCATCCGAGACCTCGGCCGCAGGCGAAGTTCCCATCACCGAAGAGCCTCTGATGTCATAGAAACTTCAGGAGATGATGGTGGAGTTCCAAAAGAAGGTCATGAAGGATCTGAGGACCCGATCTACCGATGGCCTGGCCCTCCAGGCCTCTGCTGACTCGGTTCAGTCACCGTTCACTTTAGAAATCACCCGGGAACCCTTCCCTAAGAAGTTTGTCATGCCCAGATTCACTCCCTACGACGGAAAAAAGGATCCCGAGGAGTACATTTACCAGATCCACCAAAAAATGACCATGTATGCCGAGAACGAGGCCTTGTTGTGCAAAGTATTCTAGACCAGTCTCATCGACGCGCCACTCCTCTGGTACAGGAAGCAGCCGCCGAGATCCATTGACAGCTGGAAGCAACTGTCCGACCTCTTCGTGGCCCAGTACTTCGGGAACAAGAGGCAAAAGAAGACCATCTCGAGCCTCTTTACTATGACTCAGGAAAAAGGCGAGTCCCTCAAGAGTTTCCTATCCATATTCAATGTCGAGTCATCTTTCATCGACAACTGCGACCAACACTCAGACGTGGAAGCCTTCAGGATGACACTGATTCCGGGGACCAAGTTCCACCAGTCACTTGTGAAACGACCACGCTCGGATCGAAGAAGAGGAGACAACTCGACAAAAGAGAGCGGCATTGATTAATATGGAAATCAAGTCGAAGGATAAGGCTTCAGATACATCCCGACAGACGATTAATGGTAAACGCTCAAATCCCCCGATCACCGCTTCATCTCAGTTTCCTCTACCTCCCGAGAGGCGTGCCAGATTCGAAGAGAAGATCACCCCGTTGAAAGTGACCCTCGCCAAGCTCTTCCAGGAAAACAAAGCCAGAGGAATCTTCCAGAGTCCTCCCCCAATCAAGCAACCCCTCGACCAGAGGGATAGATCAAAGCACTGCGCCCTCCATAGTGATTTTGCCATACGACAAATGATTGTAGGAACCTGAGGCGCTAGGTCGAGGCAATGATATCCCGAGGAGAACTGAAGGACTATGTTCAGAGGGATGGTCCAATAGCCCATTAACCCGCACAAAACAACCAACGGAATCAAGCCATAAGTCACCCGGTCAGAATCATTAATATGATCCATGGAGGTCCCGACCCACAAGGCGGCGAAGGGTGGAGATGATCACAAATGAGAAGAGCACATCATGTCACCAGGATAGCCGGGATAAACGAAGTCCACCACTGAACGGGGCAGTCTCAGATACTTTTCTCCCAGGATGACCTCCGAGACATCTAGGTCCCACACGACGACCCATTTGTCATCACCCTGATGGTCTCGTGATGTCATGTCCAGAGGGTCATGGTTGACCCAGGAAGCAGTGCCAATATCATGACCAAGTGGGCTTTCGATAAATTGGAGATCGACCTGAGGGACATTGTGACTTCCCGAAATCCAATTGTCGGCTTTGAATGAAAGCAAGTTGAACCCCTTGGGGAGATCAGCCTGCCCGTGTCAGCAGCCCAGAGAACTCTATCCGAGACCTTTGTGGTGGTGGACGTGAAGCCCTCATACAATCTGCTTATGGGAAGATGATGGATTCACAGGATGCAAGGCGTACCATCAACTCTCCATCAAATGATGAGGTGCGTCGGGCCAAATGGTTACGACATAATTGATATCAAAGGGGATCAAGTAGCGGCCAAGCAATGTTACGCCATCACTATTAAAGGAATGAAGGATAAGCCCGATTGAAAGAGGTCCCAAGAAGAGGATTAAGATCTAGACCCGCAGCCCAAATAGCAACTACAGGATGGGGAGTCGGGTCCCCCGATCATCGCAGAACCTCTGCAACCGGTGTCTGTAATGCCCAACCAACCCGACAAGGTCACCTATACAGGTACAAGCCTCACCACTTGTGAAATAAATGAGCTAACAACATTCTTACAGGATAATCATGACGTGTTCGCACGGGAGCATACCGATATGCCCGGAATCGACCCTTCCATAGCCCGGCACACATTACGTGTTGACCCAAATGTAAGACTTGTCCGACAGAAACAGAGGCGAATGGGGAGCCAAAGAAACTAGATTATAGCTGACGAGGTGTCAAAATAACGTGAAGTCGGGTTCATCAGGGAAGTTCAGTATCCCGAGTGGTTAGCCAACGTGGTGGTTATGCAGAAAAAGAATGGGAAGTGGCGAGTCTGCGTAGACTTCACCGACCTAAACAAAGCCTGCCCGAAAGACAGCCTCCCCCTACCCAAAATAGACCAAATGGTCGACGCTACCGCGGGCTACGAGAGACTAACTTTCCTGGAATCCTACTCGGAATACAACCAAATCCCTATGGACCCGACGGATGAGGAAAATACCTACTTCATTACCGAGACAGGTGCTTATTGCTTTAAAGTTATGCCTTTCGGACTAAAAAATGCAGGAGCCACATTTCAGAGACTGGTGAACAGGATATTTAAAGGAATGATAGGCACAGTGGTCGAGGCTTACATTGATGATACAGTGGTCAAAAGAAGAAAGAAAACTGACCACTTGGAGCATCTCCGAAAAGTATTTGATACCATGAGGAAACATGGGATGAAACTCAATCCAGCCAAATGCTCCTTCAGGGTGTCTTCGGGGCAGTTCCTAGGACACATAGTTGACCGATCGGGCATACAAGCCAGCTTAACCCAAGTGAAGGCTCTGCTTGTAATGAAAGAGCCAGCCACACACAAAGAAGTCCAAATTCTGATCGGAAGAGTTGTAGCCTTAAGCAGATTCATCGCAAGGCTGACCGACCGATGCCGACCCATCTTCCAGGTGATCAAATCAAAGAAGGGAGAAGTGTGGGAGCCTGAGCAAACTAAAGCCCTATCCCAATTGAAAGAGTACATGCTCAAGCCTCCCATTCTTGCGAGACCCGAGCCCGATGATGTACTACTCTTGTATCTGGCAACATCATCAGTATCAATTAGCGTTGTACTCATCAGAAAGGACAAAAACCACCAGATGCCCATCTTCTATACGAGTAAGGCACTCGCCGATCCCTAGACCCGATACAGGAAACAAGAAAAGTTGATTATATCCCTGATCATTGCCAAACGACATCTTAGGCATTACTTTGAAGCTCACCAGATCATTGTCCCCACTACCACTCATATTCGTGTACTTATGGCGAAGCCCGATCTCTTCGGAAGGATCTCCAAATGGGCCATTATGATATAACCTACGTTCCCAGAATCTCGATCAAGGGGCAGGCCGTGGCCGAATTCCTATTTGAAGGAGAAACCGAGGAAGCGGATCAACCCGTTGAGTTAGGAACGTGGAAATTATTCGTGGATGGCTCAGTGAGTGCCAATGGAGTAGGCGTCGGGCTGGAAATCCATACTCCCGATGGGACTAAGTTACAGGCCTCGATGCAATTACAATTCTCAGCCACTAACAATGAGGCAGAGTACAAGGCAATCATATCGGGCCTGATATTGGCCAGGAGCCTGCAAATACAATCCCTATCCGTATGCAGTGACTCCCAGCTAATAATCAGGCAAATAACCAGTGAATACGAAACCAAAGACCCCAAAATGGAATCTTACAGAGCGTTGGTGCCCAATGAGTCTGAAGGTTTTCAAAAGTTAACATTCAGTCAAATCCCTTGGGAAGAAAACACCTCTACTAACCACTTAGCTAATCAGGCATCTGTAGCTGGTGAGGATATGACCCGAGTAGTACTGACCGACTTCATCACTACATCAAGCATTCGAGAGCTCGACAAACTGATATGTCTAGTTCCCCGAGAGCCGAGCTAGATGGATCCCATAATCGACTACCTCAGTGTCAGGACGCTACCAACTAAGAAGGCAGAGGCAAGGAAAATTAGAATGAAGTCAGCCAGATACTCGATCATCCAGGGACAACTCTACAGAAGATCTTTCTCGGGTCCGTATCTGAGGTGCGTAACTCCTTCCGAGGCAGAGACAGTGATGCAAGAGATACACGCTGGTGCCTGTGGAAATCACTCGGGTGCCCGGTCTCTTGCCCATAAAATCCTATCCCAGGGTTACTTTTGGCCCTACCTGTCCCGGGATACAGAGGAATATGTACGTAAATGCAAAGCCTGTCAGATGCACGGTTACGCTATACTTCAACAACCAGAATTCTTGAACCCGACAATCGTTCTGAATCCTTTTGCCCGATGGGGAATTGACATAGTCGGACCACTCCCAAAAGCCATCAGGTCAACTACCCATGTACTCCTGGCCACCGACTATTTCACCAAATGGGTTGAAGCCAAGGCCTATCCTTCTATAAAGGGCAACCACGTAGTCAAGTTCATATGGAATCACATCATCTGCTGGTTCGGGGTACCTTGGACCATCATGATGGACAATAGCACAAATTTAGACTGTGAACCAGTCAGGTCGTTTTTGGACGAGCATGGAATCAATCAGAATACCTCCTCGGTAGGGTACCCGCAAGCTAATGGATAAGCAGAAAGGACCAATTGTTCCATCTTCAACACCCTTGCGAAGAAACTTGAGAAGGCCAAAAGAGCATGGTTGGACAAATTACCAGAGGTACTGTGGTCGTATAGAACCACTCCCCGACAACCAACCGGTGAAACACCCCTTCGCTATGGCATATGGGGTGGAGGCCGTAATCCCGATGGAGTATACCGTCCCGACATTGAGGTCACTGGCCTGGAACGAGAAAACAAATAACCAACGGTTGGCTCACGAGCTCGACCTGCTGGATGAGAAGAGAGAAATTGCCGGGATAAGTCTTGCAGCTTACCAACAACGGGTCAGGAATCACTTTAATAAGAGAGTAAAAATAAGGGGATTCCAGGTCGGGGACATGGTCCTTAGACGAAATATTGGACACGTGGGCAAGCTCCAAGAGCCATGGGAAGGACCCTACACCATCACTGAAGTGGTAGGGCGCGGGGCCTATAGACTACTCAAGAACTCTGATAACAGAAGGGAGCCCAACACAGGGAATGCGTCCCGTCTTAAGAGGTATTATCCCTAGAAATACTTTGATTTGACTACTGTAAAGAAAGGCCACTAGAGCCCAAAAGATGCAATGGAAGTTCCATTTTTCCCCGATCATCTCCACGACTATCGAAATCACCTCCATAATAATATCAGTTTGAAAACCTAAGTGTTGAATCCTCTCCATGGGCCCAAAGTGCCCGAGAGATCATCACATACCCACCAGTGGTCGGGTTTTACAAAAAATATCAGTTTAAAACCTAAGTGTTGAATCCTCTCCATGGGCCTAAAGTGCCCGAGAGATCATCACAGACCCACCAGTGGTCGGGTTTTACAAAATATCAGTTTGAAAACCTAACTGTTGAATCCTCTCCATGGGCCCAAAGTGTCCGAGAGATCATCACAGACCCACCAGTGGTCGGGTTTTACAAAATATCAGTTTAAAACCTAAGTGTTGAATCCTATCCAAGGGCCCAAAGTGCCCGAGAGATCATCACAGACCCACCAGTGGTCGGGTTTTACAAAGTATCAGTTTGAGAACTGAAGTGTTGAATCTTCTCCATGGGCCCAAAGTGCCCGAGAGATCATCACATACCCACCAGTGGTCGGGTTTTACAAAATATTAGTTTGAAAACCTAAGTGTTGAATCCTCTCCATGGGCCCAAAGTGCCCGAGAGATCATCACAGACCCACCAGTGGTCGGGGTTTACAAAGTATTAGTTTAAAAACCTAAGTGTTGAATCCTCTCCATGGGCCCAAAGTGCCCGAGAGATCATCACAGACCCACCAGTTATCGGGTTTTACAAATGTCAATTCTAAAAACCCAAGTGTTGAATCCTCTCCATGGGCCCAAAGTGCCCGAGAGATGACTACAGGCCCGATAGTTGTCGTTCTTTATTGTTAATACCAATTCAAAATCCCGACTGTTATTATCTGGTTTTATTGTTATTCTTACCAAGTCAGAATTCAAAATCCTATTTTTATTATCGTATCAAAAGAAAGAAGTATGGATCATACAGATCCCCAACAAAATATGAATAAATATATTTATTTGTATTAAAAAGGCCTCGGTGGCCAAGGCTGATACAATGATGCATTGTTAAGTCGTTACAAATGCAAGATAAAAGGAAAAACAGGAGAAGGGGCAAAAAGCTAAAGGAAGAACCCTATTCCACCGCGGGAGGATCTCCATTCCCGCCTGAGCCTTTGGTCCCGAGGGACTGTCCTTCTAGGGCTTCAGGCACATCTCGGCCAGAACGAAAAGGCGTAGAGGTCATGGGATCTTAAAGGAATTCGCCAAAGGCCAGGTCCTCGGGAGCGGCCTCGGGATCATCATACGGAGGCCCCACTCCTATGCTGAGGTCAAGATCCTCAATAATCGGGATCTCCCTTTCCCCCTCAGGCTTTTGAAGCTCCATTATACATTCCCGCCAACCCTACTCATAACGGTATTTGCAGGTCAGCTTAAAGGGGGAGATCATCTTATTACCACCCTTGTGGCACATCTCTACCCGAGATCTCTCCACGCCTAAGGCGTTCTCGACCTCGAGCTTCTCCCTAAGAAACTGTCGCCCCGAAGTCTTTAACTTCTTGACTTCTTTAGTTAGGGCCTGCACTTGTAGAGTTAGGGTTTCCCGAGCCTGGGCCTCCCGATTAGCCATCTGCTAAGCCTCCCGAGCCTTGCCCTCAAGTTCTGAGATCGTTGCCTTGGCAGCTGCGAGCTCTTCCTCAACTGAAAAAGCCCTATATGTCAGGGACTGAATCTTGTCATTAGCCTTCTTGGCCTGCTCCAATGCCTTGGCACACCCGGCTTTATGGACCTAAACATCCCGAGTTAGGGCATTTATGACCCGGGCATCATCCTCAAGCTTTAAATTGTACGCCTAAGTAGCATGTAGCATCTGAAAGAAGAGTGTTAGCATAGAAGATAAGGGGCAAAATAAAAAGCTAAGTATAAAAAATATATTACCCTCATTGCAAGCTCGGGCCCATTGAAGGCTAAGCTCATCCTATCGTACTGCCCCATGGCCAACCTATCGGCCAGGGTCCATACTCCCAGGGCCATCTCTCGCAGGGCTTCCGAGTTCCCAATCGTCTGATCCCCCACAAACAGATATGGGTTGCCCCTCCTAGTGTCAAGCTTGGACCGGAGCCCATGGGGAGCCTCTTTCCCACTTTCAGTAGCTTTTTCAATCTCCCTATGATCTTGTTTCCTAACCATATGTGAGATAGCAGTGCGCAGCTTGGTAGGTCGGGATTGACCCTGACCCTCTTCATCAGAGCCTAACTCCCGAGCATCCGACGTCGAGGCAGGAATCCTCAGTGCTATACTGAGGCTAGAGCCAGGCCTGACTGAAAGATTAGCCTGAGACGGATTTTGATCCAAACCTGCAGAGCTCGGGAGTAGAGTATGATCATCCCTGACCTCAACCGCCCCCGTTGCAGCCGTTTATGGGTCATGAGAAGGCGGAGGTAGGGGCGTGATCAGAGGATGCTCTGCCGGAGGAGAAGGAGGGGGCGTGGCAGCTCGGCCTCCAGTCGGTCCCGCTGATGAACTGATTGCAGAGTTCTCGGGGACTGGTGGAACATCAACCCCACAAATGAAGGATGTGGAGCCAGTATTGGCCTTTTTAGCCTTCTTGATTGAAAGCTTGGGCATGGTAACCGCTTTCCTTTTTTGCTGGCCCCCCAACATATTTTTCTTAAGGTTTTTGGTTGCTGATGACTTGGACTTCAATCTCTTCAATCCAGACGTAGTCGCAGCAGAACCCGAGGCGATCGCCGGTGCAGACACTCCCGGTGCAAGCTCGTGCAAAACAGATCCGGTCAGGCAACCCAGGTTATCCCTTAAATCCTGACTCCATGCTCTAGCCTCCAACAGTTCAAATCGGGATCTTATATACCCGACCTCCATCTTATCCTGAGGAGCCTAAAGGAAACTCATAACTAGCATACCCAACTTATCATTACATAGATCGCAATGACATGAAGCTCGGGTATGGAAACTCTTAAACTCGGGAAGTCGGGTCTGTTGAAAGATGTGGCTGACAGGTATGTTTATGGCGTAGGGATGCCTCCACTGACCACTCACTACTATCATCCTTTATTTCCATCCCTTATTGGAGGTCGGGACGTTGTCACACAATTTCCTCTTAACATACGAGGTTAGGTTGTACCGACCCCTATGTTAAGGTCGGTACAACACTTTGGTCATTTATTTCCCGAAATTATTTTAAACAATTTTCATTATTCTCAAAATGAAAATACAACATGCAAATTACAAATTTAAATTTTTTAATTTACACGTAAAAATACCGGACGCTACAAGAGATCTCTGGAACGTGTTTTGATATCTTTTCATATATTCCAGAATATCATTGTTCATAAAGAGCCTCTCTGTCCCTTCCTCAAGAACTCAAGAACCAACCGTCCAATC
Organism: Cornus suecica; assembly: GCA_963922005.1. Classification (NCBI taxonomy): domain Eukaryota; kingdom Viridiplantae; phylum Streptophyta; class Magnoliopsida; order Cornales; family Cornaceae; genus Cornus; species Cornus suecica. The sequence goes on along the minus strand of OY998238.1, from coordinate 57,518,016 downwards.
ATGAAGATGGCGGCTAAATCAACAATGGAGTCTCCACTTTAAGCACATTATCACATAAGCATTTAATTGTGAATAATATTTTTTAATTAACATGTAAAAATAACGGACGCTACAACCTCCACACCTTAGGAAATTTCGTCCTCGAAATCAAGATGTAACTAAAGAAGAAAAAAGTCCGGGTATTTTTCCCGAACTTCACGCTCATGTTCACAAGTTGCTTCCTTGACATCGTGATGGTGCCATGAGGCCTCAACTAAAGAAATGGTTTTGTCTCACAAAATCTTCTCTCGAGCACCTAGGATCCTTACGGTTTGCTCCTCGTAGGACATGTTATCAGCAACAATGACACTCGTCCAACTCAAGATATGAGATGGATCCGGCCCACACTTGAGAAAGACGAACACATGGGATAAACACTGTGAACCCTATTGAGATCCAATGGTAACACACTCGGTATGCCACTACACCATAATCACCCAAGAGCACAAAGCGACTTAGCCAAGGTCCATAACTTTAGGTAAGACTAAAAGTGTCATAATCACTATCAAGGCTCCTATGACCGTAATGATCATACCACAAGTCCGTGCGCTATACTAATCCCGGTAAAAAAAAATTCAAATCTTTAACCTCAAGAGCACTAAAAGGATCCACTATCTAGCAAAACATATGCTAAGGCCATGAATCAAAGCACCTAATCCTCGGTTAATAATGGTTATCCTTGGCCCTATAACCATATCACTCAGTTCACTATTTCAACAATTAAAGCACTAGATCCATAATCACGATCATAGTCAATAATACACATATATAATGACCATAAACAATTTCTCTACAATTCAGTTCTACAATCATTATAGTATTGCTTTCCTGAATTAATTATCCTGAACCCCGAATTCTCAATTGGTTCAATTAACCTAGTACATCATAATGCTACCTCATAATGCTATGGGTACACTTTGAATCTCAAAGTCCAATCATAGTTAAACCTCGATCACGACCCACAGTCTTGTGGATAAGCTATGATCACACCTCGATTACCCAAATCGCAAATCCATAAAATATAATAGTCTCCCAAGAAGGCATCTCAATCTAATCCTTTAATTAACAGTTCAATGTCAATCGTACTTCAACTCAAATCACTAGTTCATACATTTCATACAATCCCTCTAAGGTTCCAAACCACTTAGATGCTACCACACACCATAACACATCATATCCTACAGCTCTCTCTCTAATGTCCATAAACTTCATTGCTCAACGAAACCTAACTATTTCCAAGTCAAGCCCCCAACTCAAAAATCGAATGCTACATTTAATCCTACCCTAAGCCACACCTCAAATGGAAACATAAGTCGTAAGACACTAAGAATCCCTTAATGTAGAAACAGGGTAGCTAAAATGTACATAGACGAAGTCCTTAATCTTCAATGAAAATGGCTTCTACATTCCTCATACCATAAATACAGTTAATTAACGTAACCATACACTAAGTACAATCAACCTTAACTCATGTGACGAGGTACATTACTGAAAACCCATGGAAGTAATTCCAACTACACAACCACGAAGCGAGAATGACCGTACTCCAAGTATGCAATGAAGGAAAAGAAGAAACGCGATAATTACCTACTCACATGAATACACAAACACGGCCAACGACATGAAAGACCAAGTCAATCCATCACAATAGCTCATTACTGCCAATGCCCACACTGTCACTCAACACCCGACACATCAAGGGTTGATGGAGTAACTCACACTGAATCCGACTTCATGAATTCTAGTGATCAACCACTAATGAACCTCAAGGTTACAATTCATACCTCCTTTCTACTAGGAACCACAATCATGCACTAACTAACATTCTGATAGGTGTTCAATATTGGTCATTTTTCACCCCTATCTTGCGTTTGTTGTGTCTTTACATTCTGTTACTTGGTATTTTCATCATGTTCGTGTGTCTAAGCATGTTTCAAGAGCTTAATGAAGAAACAAAGCTAATCTTTGTGAATTGTAACACCCCGTATCATTTTCCCTTTTTTTTCTGAATTATTCCCGATTTATTTTCGGTGATGACGTCACTTGTTCATGACGTCATGGTTACTCTATGTATTTTACGAGTAGATTTTTCGCATTTACGCTTGGATTCGATTACGCGACTTGACGTTCATCACCTTAACGAATTTATGGAGTACCGATGATGACTATGTGACTTGACAGTAACGTTTAGTAGATTCGGACTTGGTGAAATGTTTACGTGTGTTCTTGTTATCGACTACGTGATTGAGTTGTGACGATTGACAGCTAGTGTTATCGATTAAACAGATTTGTTTTGACACTTGACGCTTAAGGCATCGACTCAGTGATTTGAGTTCGGTAGTTAGTGCTTTAGGGGTTCGACATTTTTGTTACCCCTGGTTATAGGGTTAGTACGTGCCTTATTTAGCTGACGTGCTTAGGAGTATTGATAGTTCTTTCGCTCATTTTATTTATGTTTGTATATACGTGCTATGTGTGTTGATGCCCCGTGTATTGATGTGGCATTAGGTGCCTATGTGCCTTAGTTGCTTAACTTACGTGCTTATGTGTATTTGTATTTCTATGCTCATTTTTCCATGTTTATACGTATGTGATAAGTGTTAATGCAATTTTGTTTAAACCTGTAGTGTTTAGTATTTCGACTAGACGACACGTTTGGTTTGTTCGGCATTTATGGTTTTGATTTGATTGGTTGGCGTCCTGTGGACTTACGGGTTCACGTGTTATTATTTGGAGGCTCCCGATATATTTTGGGATTATTGGGTATCCCGTTTATTTTTCGAGTTCGCAAGATATACATTACGAGTCGATTCGTGATTTATTTTAGTTTATATCCGACTATATAGCCGAATTATTTATTCCGGACTTTAGTAGTTATTCGGAGTACCGTGGGGTTTTCGGTGATTTAATTGGTGGATAAATTTGGTGACCCAGAGTTTTATTTGGGCCTATATTATTTATTTTGGAGTCCGGTGAATTTTATGGGCTCACGTGGAATTATATGAGTGTCCCCGGTATATTTTAAGGGACTTATTGTATTTATGTGTATTTAATTGTGATTATATATTCATAGGAATATGTATACATGCAGGGGATTAATAATTAAATAAATAAAATTTTGAATTATTATTTCCTAGTAATTAAAATATGTAATAATAATTATTTAATGGGCAATTATATATATATATATATATCTATTAATGGAAAATGAATATATATATATATATAGAGATATAATATATGTCTTGGGGATTAAAGTGTGAATTGGCAAGACATGAGAGTCACACATGTAAATATGGGAATTGGAAAGTTATTTTAGTAATTATGGAAAATGGCAAAGTCACTCGTGCAATTATGAAAAATTAGAGAGTTGTTAGTGTAATTTACACATATGTATGTATATATGAGAGAATTATATGGGGGCCATAATGCGATTATGGAGAAAGAGAGAGTTACATTTGTAATTACCCATAAATATATACATATGTATATGACTCAGTTGTTGAGACAGACACGATCTGCACCTTTCTTCTTCTTCTCCTTCAACCAGCGATGACCTAGCAGGTTGATATGGTCGCTGGTCATGGCATGGCGGTGGCTTCAGAGCCGCGCAGCCTGAAGGGAGTCGAGTTTGGAGGAAGAAACCGGGAGTGAGATGAGTGATTTCGACTGGGGTCTTGCGATTTTGGCTTGGTGTTCGCTGGCTAAGGTAGCAGCAACGGCGACCATAGTGGACTGGTGGTTCGTGGCAACGTGGGTCGCCAGACGTGGTGTTGATCGGGAGTTATGGAAGTCGACCAATCCCGTGTTCGGCCGGACTGAGTCGGGTTGACTCAGTGGCGAGTTGGGCTCGGTTCGGGCTGATTTTCGGAGGATAGCTCGACCTTGGTACCATGTACGTTATATCCGAAATTGGTACGAAACCGTTGAGCGGTTTGCCGGGAATTTCATATTTTTGGTATGATTTTCAGTTTCGTTTTCTTTAGATTTGTTCCGAATTATTTATCGATTGCTAACGGGTTTCAACTATATTGAATAGGACGGTAAGACGATCATTTCGACACATTCGAAATATTTTTTGGACAACTTTGGGTGGCGAGCACTATTCACGGCCGGTACTGTTCACGGTGGGACTGTTTGTAAGCGAGTAAATTAGGTGGGAAATTATATATATATTTTTATATATATATTCATATATGGCACTCACTAATAGTGCGTAGAAAATGTTAATTAATCCCCGTTGTATGTTTATGGGTAAATAAAAATATTTAATTAAATTCCTAGTGATAGACGGGAATTTAGGAATTTTATAAAATTTATTAAATGCCTATAAATAGATTAAAGGATGTTGGAGTTGGAAAATCCTTTGGACAAATTAAATAAATTAATTCCATTGAGAACTTGAATAAGTTATTTCTCGGAGAATTTAGAATAATTATAAACCTATTTAAATTAAATCTATATAAGCGGTTTAGTACCCCCTTGAGCTCGAACTAGGTTTATAGAAATTGTATATGGAAGTAAATCTGATTAATAAGTTTTCCCCTGTTGTTGATATTTTATTTAAATTAAAAATATATTAGGGGAATTCACGAGAATGAGGGACGTTATAACTTGGACTTGATTTTAGTTCCCTTGTGATCTTCTCGTAAATTATAAAGAAATTAAATTGTGAATTTAATTGTCTAATTTTCCCAGAGGCAAATTAATTTGAAAACAATTATTGGGAATTAAATTAAAAGTGTGTTGGCATATAAAATCTATCAAGATTGGGTAATCGAGAAACCGGAAATTTCTGTGAGAAATGGGATTTAATTACTATATAATTAAAATTGTGAAGCATGCTTTGTATGAGATTGCTTGGTTGTTATGCCGTGTTGTTGAGCATATTAAATTTATATGGAGGCATTTTGCATTCATATAGCACCATATTTTATATATATTGTTTCGGTGCACGTTGCATGCCTCAGTTATATCATGTGCATGTCTGGATCGTTTGGAATGTCGCAACAACTGGCCAGGGAGTGGTCTAGCACCCAGGGAGCTAGTAACTCTCAATTCTCTATACATTTGGGGGTGAGGACTTGGGCCTCACATGCCGGTTCCCGGGCGGGCTTATGGTCCCCGCACTTTCTTTGGCAACACCCACCCTTTCTGTTGTGGGTTTGTTGTCCCGACAGTGAACGGTTTGGGATTCCTGGATATTTGTTTCCCCTCTAGCGGTTAGGGTTGCATTGAATTGCATTATATTCACATTGAGCATTCATTCGTTTATATGATCGTTTATGGATCTTTTATATTGACGATATTTGCTGCTATTGAACTGATGGTAATTGTATATTCGTTAGAAATGATGGAGATTAACTCAATGTGAATAAAAGTTAAAGATTTTAAAATTTAAAAGAAAGGAAATGTAACAATGTTAAAACCTGGATTAGTGGAGCCACGATTGGCATGTGTTCCAGGTGGTTACGTTAGCATAAATGGAAATAGGTTTTGGTAATTGACTGTCTCTCCTCGAGTTGGGCGTCTAGTTGCGTTGATTAACGCTTTACAGGGACTTAGTTGAGTCTATGATATTCGGCCATATAGGCCTTCGTAGTTGGTGAGTGGTACTACCACGGGTTGATCGTTAGACTACTTCGATAGGGTGAAAAGCTTTCGAAATTCAAAGGTTGCCCTAGGCTTATAAATCTTGTCGTCTCTCTATTTCAACTGTCGTTATTTATGGGTTGTGATTCTTTCCTCCCATTTGTACAAGTATTTTTGAGTATTAAACCGTGGTTATTCTGGTACCTTGAAATCTGGGTCATAGTTTGGATATTTGGGATCAAACCAGAGTTTTCTCAAAGTTTTGAAAACTTAAAGTTTTTTTGAATTTTTATAAATCGTGTTCTTTAATTACCCTGGTGCCCGTTGACTATTTTTGAAAGTCATAAATCAAAAACTTGTTTCGTAAAATATGTTTAAATTCTTGGGACCAGGAGTACCGAATGCAAATTCTCTTTTGAAAGGAATTTTCGAAAATATTAATTGAAATTGTTTTATAAAATCGGTGAATTAGGGCACGAGTTGCCCCTGTTCTAGAAATTTCAAGGTTATTTCCGAGATCTCAGCATCGTAAAGGTCGAGAAATCTAGGTTTCTCCTAGCTTGTCGTCTAGGATTCCTTCCTGTGCCCGATTTTGTTTGGGCATTCGTTCAGAATTATTTTTTATAAATTTTTAAATAAATGTTAAAGGTCTTGAGACCAGATTTGAAAGAAGTTTAAAAGTGATTTTGAAATGGTTATCGGTTTGAACTCTAGTAGTTCTTCCTGCCGGTATAGTTATTCCTTGGGCTTGATCCCGGAGTTGTGATGTTGACTCACACACACCTAGTGTGTTTCCTGTTGTTTCGGTTAGGTTCGGAGACATTGGAACCAAATGAGATTTGACCGGGTCGTAACTTTTTCTTAAAACCCGGTTGAATCCTTCGGGGTTCAACATTTTTCTTTAAAAACCCGAGGACCATGGCATTTGTTTGGGGCTAAACAACTCCAATACCCCTTTCTAGCACCTAGATAGGTAGTGTCAGTTAGAGATAGTTCGGTTGGCTACCAAATCCGGTGTGGAGATAGTTCCTTCCCTTTTTATGTTTCTTCGAGTGAACGGGTTGGTTCACTGGTTGTTGTACGTAGAAGAATGGTTGTTCCCTTTCGGTAGTCCTAAGAAGTGACCTATTTACCTCCTAGGAACCTTGAGCAGTGTGCTAGGTGCACGATATGGTGGAAAGTTAGTCTTGTTGTATCTCTAGATGAGAGCGGAGTTCAGATTGTTTGTCTATAGGCCTAGGCGACAGGCTTAGTTACGTACAGGATGTTATATGTATATGTACGTAGATATATGTGTTGTTTATGTTTTCGTTGATATGTAGTTCTTATGCGTTTCGTAGTGTACTTGAGGTTAGTGATGAGGTTATTGATGGGGTCTCGGATTGGCGGGGTGCCATATGAGACGATTGACTGACCTAGGATAGATGCATGCACACGGGATGGTTAACCTTTTCTAGACGGCAATGAGTGTGATGTTTTGATATTTTGGTGAGCCCCCGAGGTTATGCTCACCCCCACACGGGTTGTAGGTTTGCAGGTGGACGCAACACGGATTATGCTCGGCAGCGAGGATACGGGTGATTTGGGACGATAGTTTTATTCCTCTTTCCGTAGTCATACTCGTATATTCTTTCATTCTCTTGGGAGCCAGGTTGTTGGCAGATCCCCTTGTGTTGTATCTTCATTTGGTGCATTTATTATTTTCGGGGTGCCTTTGTATCATTTTGGCACTACCACTTTTTTTTATGTATTCTTATTTAAGCTTGGTGGCTCAGTCGGTAATTGTGGTTTTGGGGTGCCTTTATACCTTTTCGGCATCGTCATGTGGTTTTCTTTATATTATCATTTAAGCATTTGGGGCTCTATTGATTTTAGAAGGGTTTCGGAGAGGTATTAGTGTTCTTTTCCACTACCTTGGCCCTAATAGATTTCTGGAATGTTGGGCTACGTGCCATTACTTTTATTCTTGTTATTATGGGCAGGTTGTTCTGTTGTGTTGAATTTGGGTTGTCCGGATGTTTCAATTACAAACGGAACTTTGTCAGATTTTTGTTAGAATTCTATCACTCAGTGCTTGTTTGGTAGACGGTGTGGAGTTGGTTTTTAGTTTTGGTTTGGTTGGAGTTAGGTTGGTTGGAGTTGGTGTGGTTTTATTTTGGTTCCAAACCATGTTTAGTGCAGATGGTTTTGGTGTGAGAAAAAGTGATGCTGAAAAACCAAACCATGTTTGGTAGAGTTGATATGGGTTGAAATTCTGAATATTAATATATTAATATATATTAATATTAATATATTTTATATTAATATATATTAATTAAAATATTCATATATTAATATTAATATATATTAATATTTATTAATAAATATTAATATATATTAATATTAATATATTAATATATATTAATATATGGGTTTCACATTTTATTTATTAATAAATATTAATATTAATATATTTTAATATATTAATATTATAATATCAATATATTTTGATATTATAATATTAATATATTTTAATATATTGATATTATAATATTAAAATATTTGGTAATTTGGAATAGTTTGACATTTTATTTATTTAAAATAACATTTTTTAAATATATATGTTTTAAAAAATAAAATATATAAATATTTAATTTTTCGAAATATTTAATTTTTCATAAATATTTAATTTTTTCAAAATATTTAATTTTTCATAAATATTTAATTTTTTCGAAATATTTATTTTTTCATAATATGTAATTTCGAATTTATATATATATAATATTATATGTGAATAGTGTCAAACCATTTGGACCCAACTCCAACCAAACCATCATTTGAGATGGTGTGAAATTTGATGGATTTGGGACCAATGGAGTGACACTATTCACACACCATTTGTGTTGCACCATGCTTGCCAAACATAGAGTGGAGCAAAATTTTTAAACCAAACCCAAAATTTTGGCTCCACTCCATGTTGCCAAACATGTACTTAGGTGATATGGAATACTTCATTTTCATTCATATTCCATGTATTTTAATGTTATCGTTGATTTTGGTTGTCATTTTCTGTGACGTCATACCCCTAGATTTACTGATTCTCCTGATTGGAGTCTCAGGAATAACGGGGCGTGAAATGAATTAACTAAGTTCTTATTCATTTCTATCTCAAGTAAGGAATCAAGAGGTGTACTAAAGCAAGAAGAGAGCTACCTGAGGGCAAAACGGTCATTTTCTGACATCATTATCTCGCTGAAGGGCAAAAATGTCATTTTCAGACATTATTACTTCACCCAAAAGCATCGGAAGTCAAAGGCGATCGGTCAAGCTCAAATATGAAAAAATGAGTTTTTACAGCAAAAGATGCATCATACCTTACGTCGTCAGAGAAAAAAAGAGGAAGATTGAACCTGAGCTACGCTTTGGTTTGGACCCTACGCCCAAGCGTAGGTCAAGAGCATAGGTCCCACCTTGTGGCCACGTGATCCCTTTACGTGCAAAAGTTGTTTCGGAGTTGTTTCGAAATTTTCCAGTTTTGACCCTACTTTAATATTTTAAGTGATCGGTGATTCCAAACCTCTATATACAGGCTTATACACATATTTACATCAGATTTTAGAGATATTATTCATGTATTATGAAATTACAGAAAAGGGCAACCATTAGGGTTTCCCTCACTTGCTATTTTTGAGTTCTGGTTCTGATTTTGACGCACGTTCATTGAGTTGGTGGCTGAGTTCATTGCTTCCATAGAAGATAATCACCATTGAAGACCTAGAGATCCGGAGAAAAAGGTCATGGAGAGCGTTTCTACACAGACAATACAAATATTCTCCACCATAATCAACTAACTCGGTAAACCCTAGCCAAGCAGTGCAGTTCTAGTTTTATATTCAATTTTAGAGAAGGGAAACTGTGACTATACTGTGATGATTGTGTTAGATAAGAGACCGGTTTTTATTCTTGATACAAGTTTATATATTTGTTCTAATTCTTGTCTTAGACTAAATTAATGTATTTATCTTACTCAATCATGGTTATTCAATATGGGCTGGAACTCGGATGCTTAACACATGATTTTCAACACAATGGTGGTCATAAAACTTGAAACCCTAGGTTGACACAGGTCATGCCCTGACAAACTGATATAGACATGCTTTAGTTTATTTTTATGCTTTAATTTACTTTTCTGCATTTACTTTCTGTTAGTATTTGGCATGAACTAATCAGTTTAGTCTTGAGATGGGTTGTCGCGATCCGGTTGAGAGTAATCCTCTTTGGGGTCAAACTGCTGGCGCGGTGCGACATGATTCACAATAAATGGATCGCTCTCATACAATTGATATATAATCTGAACTATATTATGCGATTAGTGGTGGAGTGAGGAAATCCTAGTGTTCTCTCTCTCTGAATCACAACCATTATTCATTATTGCCTTCTATTTTATTTTCATTAATATTAGATAATTCACAAAACTAAACTATTTTCAGAAAAATATAATTCAGTGTTTTTAGACTATTGAAGTGAACAATCCTCGTCTCTATGAGATCGATATTCCCTTACTGAAGCAAAACTATCTACAATTGATCTGTGCGTTTGCAGAAAGGATAAAACCTAAAGTGTCATTAAGGTGTCATTTTTAACCACATATTTTGCACACACCTGATGCCAAACACATTCACTGTGTTATAATCACACTACTTCATACCTCAATCCACGAAAATCATAACATCTCCAATTTTCATGCCTTCTAGGTCAACATAAGCCTAAACTCATGTTCAAACCACCACATACACCATAAAACACCAATAACTACTTAACAAGTCCACTATCTCTTCGTGACCGATAGCCATACTCCTAAACTATTCCTCAAATCATGCTTCAATAATCAACACTCTCGTATTCTATTTAATAATTGCACGTCAATTGAATCACCAAATCATATTCCCATAATTAAAAGCTTACATGACAATTATTAGTTACAACACTACCAAAAATCAATATCAAGATCTCCAATCAAAGTCATCACTAATAAGTGAGTCTAAACATACACCCACTCTCAAACTTTTAACCATCACTAATTAACCTAGCAATCGTTTCCTCGAACACCATTTCTACTTTCAATAAATAAATCGAGACTTATACACAAGCCCACTACTTACAAGCTAAAGAAAATGCAAGATCATAATTTGTATCTCCAAGTCACACACAATGCTTCACAACTCTTTCATCACAGATTACCACTCCAAGGCTCATAAAACACATCTCTTCGTGTTACACAAACTTACAATCCACAGTCAACGAATCACTACTCTTAAACCTCAAGTACATCAATAACAATGGAAGGATATAGTTACATCATAACCCCAAATAAAATAACCTCGAACTACTAGAATGGTACTCGAGCAACACATTGAATACCATAAGAGAAAATGCCAACTAGCAACGACTCCTATAAGGCAATTCAACCTCACGATATCTACATAAGGGCATCTAACCACTAAATCACAAAACCCCTGAATGGTTCAAGAAAAAGGGAAACCAAAATCAAAGCTTAGGAGGTACACCACTTAATCTCCAATTACATGTTATCACTAAGTCCCCATAGGAGACCTACTAAGACACAAGGGAAAGATGAACTCATCCCCAAACACAGAATGATACCGAAATAGCTCATGCCCAGACAAGAGAACTGCTCATCCATCCAAGACATACACTCTCACACGAAGCATCACAATAACAACTTAACCAATGCCTCGCTAGGGTTAGGTTAAAATCGAAGACGTAGTCAATCGTGTCATTCACTAGAGGATAACCCTTCATACTATCCATCCCACACGAACCTAACGCTCTATCGCGTAAGTTAAAACATTACAGTCGCAAGGCACAAAAGGCCCCTAACAAACCATCAGTACCTACTCGCTCACTCGAGAAGTTATGAAACTTTATACATTAGTCGATCAGTTCTAACTCAATACTGCTTTAACTTTAAAAGGTCGACCGAGATAGTACCTTTCGACACAACACGCTTCATGAATACGTCAAACAAGTGGTTTACAAGAATCATGTATGATGTCGGTGCCATCCGATACGATGCCACAAAATAGGCATGATACATGGCCTAAACCCAATAAAACAATTTATATCACGGTGAGGACGTAATGAAAATTTAAATCATCGGGAAGACCATCCCAACACTCGTACACAACAGTTAGTACGTCGACAAAACCACCTACTTCTCGATCAGCCATTCTTGCCAACAAGAAACTAGGTAAGTCGCGATTTCCACAAACGATGAAAAGTAACACTAGCGTCACTCCAAAAGCCCACAAATGAAGTACTCGCTCTCTAGTGTACACACGGTTATACAACCCCTATTGTAATAGGAAGCAAAAGAAGACTCTTCGCGATCACCAAAGAAGAGGAAGTGCTCGCCCGAAGGCGCGCCCATAAACACACAACCTCAAAGTAATCATTTCGCACACGGAAGGCCGATAACTAATCCATACCCAAAATGAAGTCAAAGCTCATCATGCCAAAGGGAGTGAAGCAATTGCGACCTTACAATCACGACACACTCGTGTCAAGTACACGTTACATCTCACTAGCGCATAGCTTAACCATGCATCATCAAGAGAACAAACCGTTAGTCTCAAAGGCAAAGCAAGGGAGAAGCAAAGGAGAAAGTAACAAAAGGATCGAAAAAATCCCAAACTATAATTAAGCTAATCCAACTTTTGGAAACAAGAAGGAAGGGATCAATGCACGACTAAACCCAAAGGAACGCCAAACAACATAATACCGCCATGCCGGTATACGCACAAGTTGAAATGATAAAATAAACAATGATTAGTAAGTGACAAGTTGTAAAGGAAAGACCACGAAGCGAAAAGTGATAACGGCCCTCTCCCATCGTCCTATAGAGAAAGAACACGCTCTGATACGAAGCTGTCAGGACCATAATTTTTGAGGACTCCGAAACCCGAGCCTGAAAGTTAAGGGAGTGAATGCGGAAGTGAAAAGATACAAAATAAAATCTCATATAGTCATCAAATACCCATTCAAGGTTAAAATATTCATTTCACATCCCAAAGATGTCAAAAAGATCACTCGGGATCGAAAAGGAAATGAAACGACTGGAACGACACTCTAAACAAATTATTCCAACACCCCATGTTTACCCAAGGGAAAAATGGTTAATTCAAGGGTAAAATGGTAATTTTCAAGTAAAACTAAAAATTTTGGACCTAGCACAAGTCTTACAAACAAACGAAACTTAAATCAAAGCCACGAGGCGAAAGATATGAATTTTGTAAAACGGTATCGAACAACACCGACCAAAATAGAAAGTTGAAGTAGCCCACTTTCACTAAAGGTTAAACCATAATTTCAAGTGCAAATAAATTATTTCAAAATTTATATCAAGAATTTAGAAATAGGACAAGCCATAGAAACAAACGGGACCTAATTCAGAGGAGCGAGGTGAGAATAATGAATTTTCAAAAATCGAAAAAATACAACCAAAGTTGAGGCTAGCGAGATGTCGCCAAGGTACCTTCGTACTGAGGCTAGCGACATGTCGCCCTTGGTGAGATGTCGCCAAGGTGCCTTTGCATTTCTATAGTAAATTCACCTAAAAAAAAAGTCTTTTTGCAACAAGCCTCCGTTATTGACACCATCGGTCCCAAAAATTCAAAAATATAATAAAAGTGAGTTTTTCACGTACAGATTTCAAAATAGGCACCGAAATCTAAGGAAATGCATAGAACACAAACTTTGAATAAAAGTGATTCTTTAAAATATCGTAAAACTATCTGTCTTGCCCCCGATCTCCGTTTTAACTACCGTCGGTTTCTAAAATTTGAAATGTTTATAAAAGTGAGTTTAAAACCATTTCTAAAACAATATAATTTTCCGGGGCTACAGAGGTGGGCGAAAATGAGTTTATCTATCCAAAAGTAAAAGGTTTCTTTAGAAAGTAAGAAAAATACCATTTTCGGCCGGACACCTAATAACAACATTCAATAACGAAAATCCACTACACAACACTAAATGAAAAGATTCATAAACTACATTCAAGTGCTCAAAGGAAAAACATGTCATGGTTTGATTAAAATAGTAGTTTTACATTGTCGACACCGAAGTGTCCCAAAAGAAAAGAATCCCCGCGCATAACACTTCGAGGGATAATAAATGAAAACATCACCCATCCGACTAACATGCTAGCCGTTAAAAGAAAAGTAGTACATCGTTTGGATTACAAGTTCGCAAAAGAAAGCATGTGAATACACGTATCACTTATACATCAAAAAAGAGTAAAGTCGATCTCTATAAGTACAAAAAGACAGACAAGACGCCATAACCCATTGAATGGCTATGAGCCTCCCGTAACGGGATCATCACCTGAAAAATATAATAAGTCATGGGGTGAGTTCACTAGCCTAGTAGAAGAAGCGTCATCGCCTCAATCTCGGTATTCCGAGTGGTACTACCCACCCAAGGTTCATGCTACTAATCCTATGTCAGTCTCTTGTCCGATATGTCTCTCACGTCAATCCGGAACCCCATCGAACCCAACAAATAATTTCCCCCAACATGCTCACATTATAGTCATTCAAATATTGCATGCTTCAACGTCGAAATCATAATCACATATATGATAGTTTAAATGCAATATGACTCAACCCACCTCATAGTACACACTTTGCCCAATACAGGTTAATGGATACATACTCTAACCATTCACGATGAGAGTGAGTACCACACTGATTCTTCCAAAGTGATTTTGACACTTCTCACTTTCAACAAGGAAGAGCGGTTGCACGGGAGCCCCGCTTACAATTCCCGTGCCCCTAAGATCCGAGAGTGACACATTCCACCATGATGGGGAAGCAACCAACCCTATATTCCCATTTTCGGCTTACTAGTTCCGTAGGTGGGAGACACCTCCTACCCAATTGTTGCGACGATTTGACACAAGACTACCCACACATGTGTACATGACCCGTATAAACCAACACTCATTTTTTTTACACTACATGGTGTACTCAAAATGCATCAAGGTTTTCAATAACAATCATGATCCATAGCAATAAATGTTTATCTCATTTAGCAATATATATTGTACTTAATTTAACCACAATCCATCATAATACATGTTTTATCTCGTCATGCAATATATTATGCCAACTTATCAATATGCTCATAATTTCACATTTATAAGCAATAAACGACCACAAACATTTATATCAAGCAATCATGCTTTCAAGGGCCTAGTTCATCGTCTAAGTTGTCAAGACTCAACTCGTATATATATATATATATGGAATATATACATATAGATACACACACTCTCATACTAAAATTAAAACAACTCATTTTTTCCCTACCTCAATCCAAGCAAGCTAACACAAGGATGCCAAAAGAGGTCCAAGTCAAGCTACCAATTCAAAGGGATAGCTTCCAACTAGCAACACACCAGTCAATGAACAACAAGATTAAAATGGTGTTACATTAAACTGAAGATTATCAAAAGTGACATCAACCACAAGAATCAACCAAAACCCTAATGATAGCAAAACTAGGATTTCATGAATGGAATAGTCAAAAGTAAAAAGGTAGATATGACACTTACCAAAATGTCCAATCCAAAAGTGGTCTCAAATCAAAAGATAAACTCCAAGCTTTCAATAACCGAAAATCGGTGAAAAGGTTCAACTTATGGTCCTTAACAAGATTCAAGAGAAAAGGAAACCAAAAATCAAAAGTTGAACATAACAATTCAAAAATAGAAGTTCTAGGGTTTGAAGTTCGAAACCTCAAGAGACCTAGAAACTTACCCTAATACCTAGAGCAAAATGAAGAGGAGAGCAATCCAAGCAAGTTCCATGTTGAACAATCCTTCAAACTCCAAGCGGAAGGAGATGAGACCATTTTGGTTATAGACCTATTTGATGTATGGGGTATAGACTTCATGAGACCATTTTCGAAATCGGGCGGTAAAGACTATATACATGTAGGGGTTGACTTTGTGTCAAAATGGGTATAAGCTGTAGCTACTTCACACGCCGACCATAAGGCAGTGGTGGAGTTTGTACAGTCGAATATCTTGTCAAGATTTGGTATACCACGTGCGATAATCAGTGATGACAGAAAGCTCTTTGATAACTAATTTTTCAGTAGTCTGTGTTGAAAGTACAACGTCACTCATAAGATTGGTATGCCATATCACCCCAGACTAGTGGACAAGTTGAGATTTCTAATAGGGAAGTGAAGAATATTTTGGAGAAAATTGTGCGCGTGGATTTGAAGGATTAGCCTCAACGGCTAATGCATTATGGGCTTATAGAACCTCTTACAGGACTTCGATAGGTATTACGCTTTATCAGCTTGTTCATGGTAAGGAATGTTACCTCACTATTGAGCTAGAGCATAGAGAATATTAAGTAGTTCGAAGGTTGACCTTTGATCTGAAAAGATCTGGCTCTCTACGGAATATCAACTTTCAGAGCTTGAGGAATTGCGAAACAATGTGTATGAAAATGATCGGATTTATAAGGCTCGGACAAAGGTGTTTCATGATAGACATATTCGGAAGAAGTCCTTTGAGCTCGGTTGGAACTTTTGGTTGTTTAATTCGAGTTTAAAGTTGTTTCATGACAAGTTTTAGTCAAGATGGGACGGACCATATGAAGTTACAATGGTTTACCCCCATGGAACAGTATAACTCGATGATCCGTACACGGGAAAAAGATTTATAGTGAATGGTCAAAGGCTTAAGCATTGTGTTGATGACTAACCAATTGCGGGTGTTGTGAAATCGATCAATTTGACCGATCCAACACACGAGCATGATCCCGGATACTGAGAAATGGCAACATCACTCCAACGATGTTAAACATTGGTACTAGGGGATAAAATTAGTTTTTGAACCTAGGTTTGTAGTTTGTAGTATAGTTCAATAGATTTAAGATCGAGTCGTAGTGTTGTCGTTGTCACGGTTGGTATGGTGGAATGACCAGTAAGACATATAGATGGTGAGGGGAGAGAATACGCTTAACGATGCACGAGATGAGACGAGAAAATGGAGCTGGAAAATTCAACTGAGGCTGAGAGCTATGCTCAAGCATAGGATATCGTTACAGACTCCAGCTTACGCGACTCTGTTTTAAAAACGGAGCCTTCAAACATTTCCCTTTCACTCTCTACTCGACCAAACTCTATCAAATCACTCCCAACCAATCCCTAGGGCAAATTCTTGTCGTTTCACTCCATTTTCCGTCAGATCCGTTCCTTGATCATCCGAATTCGCCTGAAGAACTCAAAGAGTCTGCGAAAACAAAATTTTTAGGAAATCTTCTATTAGTTAATTTGGTGAGATTTTCTTCCATCTATATGTTGACAAACGAATCACATTGAAAAACATGTGTTAATCCATTTTTCAATAGTTATGATTATCGACTTGAAAACGGGTTGGAAATTTGAAATTTTCAAGTTTATTTACTTATTTGGGGTTGAAATTACCTAGATGATTAATGAAAATAGCCTAGAGGGGGCTGAATAGGATTTTTATCAATTTTATGATCCATTAAAATTATCTAGCATAAATTAAATTTTAATCAGTCACAAACCCTAATTCTCTAATAAGATTTGTAAGAACATTTATTGTGTATTGTTTATTTATGGCATGTTCTAGACAATAACTATGTTGAATGTTAGATAGGTTAGTTTTGTTTCAATGACATCGATAAGTTTCGTCAAAGGTAGAATGAAGCGTTAAAGTAGTGAAGAATACAAGTGAAGCACGAAAGTGAGTATATTGAGGAAAAATGTCTCCTGGAGGGCGAAAATGAAATTTTCCGAAGTCGTTACTTCAAGCAAAAAGTATCATGGGTTTAAGAGAGTAATTTTAGCGCAGTTGCGAAGAAAAGTGGTTTTAACAAAAATGCCTACGCTTTCAATTTCGAAAAGTGGCTTGGAAATACATTTTTACACTTAGAGGTACGCTTGAAGTGTAGGCCTTGCTACGCTTGAAACGTAGCTGCGGTAAGTTTTTGCCTGTTTTTGCTGCGAGTTCCAAATTGTTCATGGGTTGATTTTATGAGTGGTCCACGACTTATATACATCAAAGTGTATGCTATATATAACATATTCACCAGAATATAGGATTTGGATGTGAATGTACGAGAAAGGGAAAACTTAGGGTTTGGATCATCATTGCCTATAAATATTGAAGGTCTACAGAAGAGGAGGCACAACTTTAAGAATTCTCTGCATGTTTTCTACAGCTTCATCTTATTTTTCTAAAGATATATACATATGGTGAGAGAATATTATTGAGTGATTAGAGAAACACAAGTTCTCTCTTTTTTTTTTTTTAGATGTCTTCAATCGTGCTTCTACATTAACGATTTCTATGCATGATTGAATGGTATAGTTGTTGAAAAATTCACACACCATCTATAGCAATGAGGATGCATTCATCCGTTGAAGAATGGAGTCGTCTGAGTGCAGAAATTGAAGGAGGAGGCTTCATGGTGATTTTGATCTGTTAAAAAGTAGAGCCGTCAGAGTACGGAGATCAGAGCAAGGGCTTCGTGGAGCGCAAGTGAATCTAGATTTTCAGACATCGAGTGAAGAACATCAAATTTCAACGGTTGTAAGTTCTATTTTCATAGAGTCAATACAAATTATCTGATTCATAGTGCATCGATACCCGATCGTATTCGTGGTTTTTACTTGGAGTATTTCCAAGGTTTTCCACGTAAAATCTCTATGTCTTCTCTTGATTTTTTTTTTTCTGCACTTATATTCATATTTTCTTGATTGATATGTTTTTGAGACTTAGGGTTTTTGATTAATTAAAATTGAATTTCTTCTAAATAATTTTAATTGATCATAAAATTTACAAAAAGCCTATTCACCCCCCCTCTAAGTTGTTTTCACTATCGTCTAGGTAATTTCAATTGGTATTAGAGTATGGTTGCCCCGATTTAGGTTAACTACCTAGGGTTATATCGTTAACTTAGACGATGGAGATGTCTCGTGAAGGAGGTTCATTATCTAGATCCCCTTTCTTTAATGGCTCGAATTACACATATTGGAAAGCGAGAATGAGAGCATTTTTGAAATATTTAGATGAAAGAGCGTGGAATGTTGTAGAAGTAGGATACTCATCTCCCATTATGAAAGATGATTCGACTAATGAAGTGAAAGCAAAATCGTCAAGAGAGTGGACTACTGCCGAGATGAATAACGCGAATTAGAACTCGAAGGCGTTGAATGCGTTTTACAATGTTGTTACTCAAAGTGAGTTCAAGAGGATTGCTACGTGCTTAATTGCTAAGGAAGCTTGGGACATTCTCCAAGTCACTCATGAAGGAACATAAAAGGTGAAACAATCAAAGCTTCAATTTTTGAATTGTCAATTTGAACAGCTGAAGATGGAGGATGAGGAGGCCTTTGCAATCTTTGAGGCTAGGTTAACTGATTTTGTAATAGGTTGTCATAACCTAGGTGAGCCTATTCATGAGACTACCATAGTAGAGAAAACCCTTAGGTCTCTTCCTGAATGTTTTCGATCTAAGGTCACTGTCATCTCAGAGGTCATGAGTGTTAAAGAAATTAAGATTGAAGAATTGGCTGAAAATTTGAAATCTTATGAGATGGAGATGTTCAAAAATCCCCCTAAGAAGGCTAGTGTCACAAAAGAGAAGAGCATAGCTTTCAAAATAACTAGGGAGGATTAGGTTGAACCTGATGAAGGAAGTGAGTTGAGTATGACTTATATAAACATGTTTGCTTAGAGATTGAACAAATTTGTTAGGGCTAAACAGAATGGCCAAGGACAAAAATTTGGGGATAAGTTGGGTGATTCTAGAACTAGAAATAAGACTCAGACTAGGAAGGACAAGTCTGATCCTAAAAAGAAGAAACCCCAATGTTTTGAATGTCAAGGATATGGTCACGTAGCTGCAGAGTATGCAAACACTCTGAAGAAATCCAAAGGATTAGCTGTCAGTTGGGATCGTGACTCTGACAATGGATCAGTTAGTGATGCAACAAAATTAGAAGTAGGTGATGATTCTGAGAATTTTACTTTGTTTGCTGCACAGAGGAAGGAGGTTAGAGAAATTTCTACAAGTTGGGCGATGTCTGAAGAAGAAGGTTGTGATAATACGCTTCAGGAGTCGTATGACAAATTACTTGATAAGACCTCACAACTTCATAAAATCACATGAAATTGTTGACTAAGCATCTTAAAATGGAAAAAGAATTACATTCTTTAAAAGATGAATTAGTCAAAAGTTCTCAAACTCAAAATCTCCTACAAACTCAAAAGGCTAATTTGATTAAAGATTTGAAGAAATCTAAACTAGAAAGAACTCAGTCTTTGAAGTTAGTAGATGATCTCAAGAAGGACGTGGTTGAGAAATCTACTAAGATTGACAGTTTGGAAAAAGAGCTGAAAGATGTTAACTTGACTATTCAGAAGTAGTCTAGTGAAACTCTTAAGCTTAATCATATGTTAAGTGTTGGAAAAATCTACAGGAAATACAAAGGGATTGGCTTTTGTTGGAGTAACATTGAATTTGAATGTTGTTGCAAAAACCACCTTTGTAAAGGCCTCCCATGTAGCGTTTAGTTCTTCACAAGGAAATTCAAATTGGAATCCTGGTGTTCAAGCCTATATCAAAAGACTCATTGAAAGCAAGTCTTTTCTTACCACTAGATATCATAGGAGGTTGACTGATAGAATTCATAGGTTCGTTCATGTATGTCTCCACTGTGCTGTCAGAGGTCATATTCGACCAAGGTGGTCGAAGCTGCGAAGAAAGGTGTTGAAGTCAATGAAGGAACAAAGAGTTCAACATGGATATCATGTTCAAGATCAAATTGAAATGAAAAAATGAAGAATTTGTCAAGATTGACGAATGGAGCTCCGAAGATAAAGAAAACATAGATTAGAAAAGGTGAGCTACACTGTTTTATAGTTCATACTGCTCTTACAGCACACAAGTCTACTTCTTGGTATCTGGATAGTGGATGTTTGAGACATATTGTAACACCCCGTGTTATTTTCCTTTTTACTGAAATTAATTCTAATTTAATTTCGGTAATGACGTCACTTGTTATTGACGTATTGTTTATTCTTGGTATTTGATACCTGTAAATTTTTCGCGTTTAGTTTTAAAGTCGGCTGGACGACACTACGCGAATTCTTATTCTCGACTACGCGGTATCATTCGACGTTTAATGATTAGTGTCTCGATTGGATGACGACACATTTTAATTGGTCGGTCTTGTTTAAGTGTTCCGATATTTGGGTTCCTACACCGATATATTTTATTGGGCGTCCTGTGGACTTACGGGTTGACTCAATATTATTTCGAGGCTTCCGGTAATTGTTGGGACTTATTATATATATATATATTTAATTATATATATATATTATTAAAGTGGGGTTCATTTTGCAATTATAAAGAAGTTGGGGGTTAGTTGTGCAATTAGTACATATATATGTATATATGTACACGCTACAACAGACCAACTACTCTCATTCTCTTCTCTACACGCCATCAGACGATCTGCTCCTCTCCTTCTCCACAGGCGAACGACTGAACCACCTTCCTCCACCTCCATGGTCGCCGGTCAGGCGAGAGAGAGGGAGGGAGAGAGAGGCCGGCCGGAGGGAGGCGCGGCCGGTGGTTGCAACTGGTAGCAGGGACGGCTGGAGGCGACGCGACTGGTGGTCGCCGAGGCTGTGGACGGCGGCTGTTCGCGGTGGTCGGCGAGGCTAGCAGGTGGTGGTCCGGTGGTGGCACAGTGGCAGACGCGTACGGTGGTGACGCAGCTGGAAACAGCAGCCGCGCGGCAGTCCCGGTTCCGGCTAGGCTTCGGCCATTTTTTCGGCAACCTTCCGGTGATCGGTTTGAGCCGATTTTCGGTGAGTAGTTTCGTACCTACGTAGTATTCGTCATATATTAATTTCGTGAATTTAAGATGAACGATTTGCCCGGAAATCACATTTATCGGTTATAGATTTCGTTTGGGGTATTTTAGATTTAACCCAATTAATTAACCGGTTATTAATGGGCTTCATATATATCGTATAGGTTGTCGAGACGGACATTTCGATATATTCGAAATAGTTTTTGGACGATTTTGGTCGGCGGGCTTCATATTCGGGCGGCGGTACTGTGTTGTTCGGACTGTTCGGTAACGTATAAATTAGGTGGGAAACTTTATTTCTCACTCCACATTATTGAAGTAGTTTTGGGTGTGCAAACCCTTATTTAATTTATTATAGATATATTAAATCGTTAATTTAAATATCTATAATTCGTTTAGAATCGGAATTGGACTTAGGAATTAATTTAAGAAAATTAATTAAATTATTTCCTACGAAATTAAATATATTCCTAATTGAATTGAATAGGAATAGACGACTTAGAAATTCCTTTGAGAATTAAATGAGCTAGAAGATTTGTAAACGTTGGACGTGAGAGACTTAGACGCTATTCTAGGTTCCTTTTTATTACGTGGATTATCTGTTTAAATTATTTTAAAGAAATGATAAGGGAAATTGAAATATTTTCTAAAGAATTAAGAAAATATATTTTTGAAAATATGAGTTATATATGAAATTGTTTTCATATGATTTAAATGCTTTATTGTATTTTAAAGCATGAAAAGAGATTTTGAGATTTATATTACCATGTGGGTATTTTTATAAATATGATGTATTACATATTTATGATTGAGATATGATTTGATTGTACACCATGTCGTGTGAGCACATGGGTGTTGGTGCATGTAGTGCACGGTTTCACCATTGGCAGAGAGAGTTCATTTGGTGTGGTCTACTTCCTTTGTGCGTGGGGCACGAGTAGACGTTTGTGTCGGATCATCACAACAACTGGCCAGGAGGTATCACGCCTACGGAACTAAAAAGCCGGCAAATGTGAGTTAGGAGTCCAGGTAGAGGCTCATGTTCTTGACTCAAGGGTAGTCATGGCGTACGGAGTTGCATGTTGGGCTCTCGTACAACCGTCTTCCCTGTTGAAGTGATAGAGAGAAAATCACTTGGGAAAGGTCGGTGTGGTAACTCTACACTATGATGAGTGGACAGAGTTTGTATCCGTTACCTTTGGGAAGGGTGTGTTGTGGGTGAGTATCACGGGGAGTGTTGAGTCACATTACACTGCCTATTATTTATGTGATCTCGTTTAACATGTATATGTGCTATATTACATGTGTTGTTGGGGCATGCTATTTATGAATATTGTAAATTAAATTCATATTTTATAAATGCTCAGTTGAAAGTAATTAATGTGGAAGAAAATGATAATATGCCATTATAAATAAGTATAAATGAAACGAATATATTTATACTTGTTGTTGTATACCTTAGTACCCTTGGGGGAGGTTATGCGTGTTGGCATAGTGATTCATGTGGCTAGCGGAGGCTAGTGGTGGATCGTAGGCTTGACTTGAGTTGAGGCCTTAGAGATTGTGGTTAGTAGCCTTAGAGATTGTGGTTAGCAGCCTTGTGATTGTGGTTAGTAGCCCTGTGATTGTGGTTAGTAGTTTGGTGATCGTGGTTAGTTGTGTGAACTCTTTTGAAGATGTGAGGTTAGGGATGATTTTTGTATCAATTGATAATTGAGGCCTTAGAGAAGGCGAGTGATGAGTTGTGTGAGATTTTGATTGATGAGAAGGGGTTATGATTAGGGATTTATTTAGTACTCGAGGTACCGTAGCTTGACAGTCTCGGTTCTTGTGCTTAGTTCATTCCCCTAAGCATTCCTTGTACGGTGTTTTGTACACTAGTACGTGGTCGTTGACTTGTATGTCATTCCTAGATTCCTTGGTTACGGCGTGGTGCCGAACCTCTTCCTCGTGGTATCATTTGATTTGGTGGAGTTGGAAACGGATGGTGGTCTTCCGTGAGTCCAACGTGTTGTTCTTCCTTTATTGTCCTTTTGGGCATTATAGGAATCCGTGGAGTTGTTCATTCTTATGTGGCTGTCATTTCGAAAACGGTGCTTTCTAAGTTTTGAAAGTAAACTTTTGTACTTAAAAGGAAAAACCCGTTTTCGCCTACCCCCGAATAAACGAACAGTTTTAATACTTATAAAATGATCTTGAGATCTTCTTTGAAATGATTTTCAACTTTTAAAAGCCTGTGATGGCGACTGACGGAGACCGGGGGCAAGACGGTCATTTTTACTGTGTGATTTCTAAAAGGAAAACTATTTTATCACTTGTCTAGAGATTCTGAGATTTTGAGACTTCTTTCTCAAAATCTCGACTTGTAGTATTTTGAAAGGTGGTTTCTTGTTTCACCTTTTCTTCGGATCGTTCTAAGTCTCGGTTAGGAGGCTTGGTGTTGTTCAGTGCACACTTATAGTGTTGCCTTTCCTTTTCTTTGGGTTGTTGATGTCACCATCTAGGTGATTGGGGTTTTTCACTTGTTAGGGGCATGGATGCCGAATGAAATGGTTTGAGTTTTAAAAGCCTTTTTCTTAAAAACTATGGAAATCCTTGGGATTCCTCTTTTATTTACTTTCATACTCGGCCATTCGCTTTTGGTTCCCTTGTCCACTTGTGGTGTTCCTTTCTGGTTCATTCGTGATGTTCTTTCCTTGTTTGGGTATTCTTAACCTTGACATTGTGTCTCGGTTATCTGTTGGTGTAGCATTGGGACTCCTTTTCCCTTGCTTGGGTTCTTGACTCTTACGTGGTTTTTCATATCCTTAGTGAGAGCGTTGGTGATTAATTGACATTGTTGGAGATAGCAACTGAGGTTTGTTATATATATATATATGTATATATATATATATATTGGTGATAGTATTATGAGGTTAATGTGATGATGTGACTTATGGTATCGAGGAATAGATGTGATTGAGGTGATCTAGTTCCTGAGAGGTAGATTCCTCTAGGAGTGGGATGAGATTTGTTATATATATATATTGTATAAATATATATATATATATATATTGATGATGGTTGTGTTAGTACGCAAGGACGTGGGTGTTTTCCTTCCTGTGTTATCGGGGTGTAGGATTTGAGCCTTCCTTGGTACTATTGGTGGATTTTGATCCCCGTGGATATTAGAGGTGAGTGTGTTTCCCCTCTGTTTAGATTTTCTGGTTAGCGTTGTGAGCGCTGGATGATTGGTTATATTTGACCTTAGTGTCGTGTACCTAGTGTACGTTGGTGAGAGTAGTGTAGACTACTGGTGTTGGGTACTTGGAGTACGAGTTTTAGAGACTCATGTTGTGCATTTATATATATATATATACGTGTAGATATATATATATATATATATATATATATATTCCCTATATACTTATGTATACTCGTTTACGATAGTATATGAGCGTGTGACTTGGGTTTCCGTGGATGGGACTAGTTGGGCTATATTTATATCTTATTAGACGGTTTAGCTTTACCTAAACTATCAGAGGATGTGGTAGTTAGGATATCTTTTCCCACTGAGCTTATTTGCTCACGGAGGGAATTTCATTGGCCCCCCTAGTATTCCACGCCAGGTTGCAGGAATTATACGGCTATGGGCAGGATGCAGTGCAACGGCAGCTTCTTTTGTTTCCTTGTTACAGGTTTTGGAGTTGCGTTGGGTGATGCGGTTACGGTTGCAGCGCGACTGGGTTTGGGGACGGTAGTATTCTTCTTTCAGCTTCTTTACCCATTGTTATGGGATTGTTATGCATTTCCTTTTGGGAGCCAGTCTGTTGGCATATCCCTGTTGATGTATTCTTTATTTCCTGTATTTCCTCTTTCAGGATGTATTGTATCTATTCTGCACAGCTAGGTACTTTTCTGTATTCTTATTCGAGCATTTGTGGCTCTGTTGATTATAGAGGGTTTGGAGGGGTTTTGGTTTCTTTCCACTACCTCGGCCCTATTAGGATTGATGAATGTGGGGCTTGGAAGCCATTGTGATTATTGAATTGCTTTGGGCAGGTTATTGTGTTGTGTTTGGTTGTCCGGATGTTCCATTTACAAACGGAACTCTGCCGGATTTTCGTTAGATTCCGCTGCTTAGTTTTATTAGTCATTTGGGTATGGAATATACCATTTCTATCATTAACCCATATGTTCTCATGGTTAATGATGTCTTAGTTGGTCATTCATATTAAGGATCACATCTTGGATTCCTTGGATGTCCCGGTTCGGGAGTCTTAGGGATTTAGGAGCGTGTCTGTTGGTATCTAAGGATACTCTTGTGTTTTTAGTATTCGTGTTGGCATGGAGTATATTCTTGTTGTTATTCCATGTACTTCTTTGTTATTGTTGACTCTAGTAGTCGCTTGGTTTGCGTCACCCCTTAGGGGCATGACAGCATGGTATCTGGGCATTCATTGTAACCCTTTATGGGTGTTGGATGACTGAATGTCTTTTGGTTCTCGTTTCTTTTTACTTCCGCAATCACTCCCTTAGCTCTTAAGCTCGGGTTTCGGAGTCCTAGGAATTTTGGGGCGTGACACATATGATTGGAGATAAGTCATTATTTGGATTTCTCGAGGAGTGTCATGTTGGGATAGTCACTTTTAGTGATGGAGAGAAGTCGAAGCTTCTAGGCAAAGGTACCATTGTGGTTTTTGGTTTACCTAAACTAGAAGATGTCTTTTATGTAAAGGGTCTTAAAGCGAATTTGTGAGCATAAGTCATATATGTGATAAAAATCATAATGTCACCTTTTTTCATGATAAGTGTTCGATCATTGACTATTCTGGAAATTACGTGATGGAAGGTATGCGTTCAACTAATAATTGTTATTGAATTATTCCTAGTTCTGAATTGTCGTACAATCGAGTGAAGTTTGATGAAGTTAAAATTTGGCATCAGTGGATGGGATATATTAATTTTCAAGAATTAAGAAAATTAACTAAGAGTGAAATTGTTAAGGGAGTCCCTAAGCTTGGTTATTCAAAAGGGATTGTGTCTGAATCATGTCAGAAGGATAAACACATCAGATGTCAGCACAAAAAGATAAATATCATTGGTACTTCTAGACCTTTAGAGATGTTGTATATTGATTTAATGGGTCGCACTAGAACCATGAACAATGGAGGAAAGAAGTATATTTTTTTCATGGTGGATGATTACTCAAGGTTTGCATGGGTTGGATTTCTAAGTGAAAAGTCTGAAGCTTCTGAAAGTTTTAAGAGGATTTGTTTAAGAATTCAGACTGAGAAGAATTGTTCCATTTCTAGAGTGAGGAGTGATCATGGAAGGGAGTTTGAAAATTCAGAAATTGAAGTGTTTTGTTATGAGAGAGGAATAAAACATCAATTTTCCGCACATAAAACTCCTCAACAAAATGGAGTAGTTGAGAGGAAGAATAGGGTTATTCAGGAAATGGTCAATGTTATGGTATAGGTTAGGAATGTTCCTAGGTATTTTTGGGCCAAGGTGGTGAACACAACGTGTTACACCTCAAACATAGTATATCTTAGGCCTGCCACCTTAAAAATTCCTTATGAACTGTGGAATGGCAAGAAACCCAATGTGAAATATTTCATGGTTTTTGGAGCAAAATGTTATATTCTTAGAGATCGTGAATCTATTGGGAAATTCGAGTCTAAGGATGATGAATGAATATTTTTGGGTTATTCATTGACTAGTCGAGAATATAGGCTGTTTCACCTTATAACTCAAACTATGAAGGAATCTGCGAATGTAGTGGTTGATGACTCATGTGTTGATGAGTCTTTAATCTCTTCTAAGGAAGAAGATGGTGAGCCGTTGTTTATATTGGATAATGATTCTTCTGAGGTTGAAAAAGAGGACAATGTGGTTAATGATGATACATCAAGTCCTGTAGAATAGGCTAGGAATAAAGTTTCATATGCATGCTATACATCTTTATTGGAACCTAAAAATGTCAAAGAATCTCTTCAAGATAGTGAGTGGATAAATGTTATGCAAGAAGAACTATACCAGTTTGTTAAGAATGATGTGTGATATCTTCTGCCTAGACTGAAAGAGATAAATGTTATTGGTACCAAGTGGATTTTCAAGAATAAAAATAATGAAAATGGTACAGTTGTTAGGAACAAGGCTAGGCTTGTTGCTCAAGGATATGATCTGATAGAGGGTATTGATTTTGATGAGACTTTTGCTCCGGTTGCCAGGCTTGAATCTATTCGGATTTTGTTTGCTATCGCTTGTCATCTTGGATTTAGGTTGTATCAGATGGATGTA
This sequence comes from Cornus suecica, assembly GCA_963922005.1. Lineage (NCBI taxonomy): Eukaryota > Viridiplantae > Streptophyta > Magnoliopsida > Cornales > Cornaceae > Cornus > Cornus suecica. Next base: position 57,490,170 of record OY998238.1, on the reverse strand, counting down.
AAAAGTGCATTCTTGAATGGTGTTCTTCATTAGAAAGTATATGTGGAGCATCCCAAAGGATTTGAAGATCCTTAGTGTCTAGATCATGTATACAGGCTAAAAAAGACTTTGTACAGGCTAAAGCAAGCTCCTAGAGCTTGGAATGAAAGGTTGACTGATTACCTATTGGGAATAGGTTTTGCTCGAGGGGGAGTGGACAAAACACTCTTTATTCAGAAAATTGAGAATGATACAGTTATTGCTCAAATCTATGTTGATGGTATTGTGTTTGGTTCCATTTTTTATTTGCTTGCTCATTATTTTGGAGATCAAATGAAACATGTATTTGAGATGAGCATGATTATTGAATTGAATTTCCTTTTAGGGCTTCAAGTTAGTCAATTAAATGATGGGATTTTCATTTCTCAAACTCGTTATGCCTTGGAATTAGTAAAGAAGTTTGGTTTGGAAAAGGCTAAGGATGTTCGCACTCATATGAGTACCAGTTTCAAGCTTAACATAGATACTGAAGGCAAAGATGTTGACCCTACACTTTATAGGAGTATGATTAGGAGTTTATTGTATTTGACTGCCAATCAGGTTTCATATTACTACTTTAAAAAAGATCATCAAGTATGTTAAAGGAACAATGAATTACGGACTGTGGTATTCATCAGGTACTAATATTGATATCACATCCTTTTCTGATGCTAATTGGGCCGGTAATGTTAATGATATAAAAAGTACAAGTGGCGGGTGTTTCTATGTTGGTAATTACTTGGTTGCTTGGTATAACAGTTGGTAGTTGTTGTACTCAGGTTTTGTGGATGCGTCAGATGTTGCAGGATTATCATTTTTCTCAAGGTACAATGATTGTGTTCTATGATAACACTAGTGCAATATATATTTCTAAAAATCCTGTTCAACACTCTAGGACAAAGCATATAGATATTCGACATCATTTCATTCGTGATCTTTTTGAAGATGGTATAGTGTCTTTAGAGTTCATATCGACAGATTCTCAGTTGGCAGATATCTTTACAAAACCATTAGATTTTCAAAAGCATGTTAGTCTTTGAAAATCTATTGGTATGCTTTCTTTAGAATATATATCTTTTTATCTATCATTCTAGGAACACATTGCATTATTTTATTAGAATTGATAGGTAATGATGAATTTGTATTATTTTTATTCATGCATACATTTTATTTTTTTGAAATAAATGACAATAAAATTTTTGAGACTGTTGAGCTTGGCTAGAGTATAAAAGTTGTCATATTTTACTCTTTTTTCACATTAACTTGTCTCATTATGCATATGTGAAGTAGATGTATCAGTCTGACCTAAGATTTTTGGATTATCACTTGGCATGATTATTTTATGTTACAAAACTTTAATCTTAGGTGCTAGTTCCTTCGGTGATGATTATAATGCCTACTGAATTTGTAAATTTTTTTATTTAACCCGAAATGGTATGAAGGTTTATGAGCTATGCTAGAATTGTCCATGCATGAAATATTGTTTTTTTTTTGCATGCGTAAGAATGTTGTGGTGATGTTGAAAAAAAATGAGATGTTTAAAATATAAAAATGCAAAAAGTAGTTCTTCAATCTGAGTAACCGGGCATCTTGCCTCAGTAAGCATTGCGTGTTCACGTAAAAAGGGGAGAAGACTAATGAACATAAATCCCATGGAAGAAGCTTGGTCCTAGTTGGTCGGGACTAAAAATCTAAGCTGGAAAGTCCGGAGCTTAGAAAGACAAAAAGGGTTATCGTGAGAGAGTTGAAAAGATTAAAAGGAGGAAATTGTGTGACAAAGAGAAAGTATCTTTTATTTTTGCCTTTTAATTTGGATCTTGGATTAAATTATCATCACAATTGGTGGGGAGATTATCTGCTTTAGTATGTATTGTTTTCATCTTGCCTTAGTGCTTGAACATGAGAATCTTTATATATATCTTTATTTGCAAAACTTGACTTGTGCATTCTTAAGTTTATAAGGTATATGTGCTGATTTTCTTCTATACTATGTGTATAATTGTCTAGTTAAATATGAGAATATGATGTGTTAATGATTGACTTTTTGTCTCTACTGCCTTGCTCACTGATTTCTAAAAACAAAATTATTTTATTTTATTTTTATTCATGCCATTTTGCATTCATGCAATAATAGTAGGGTCATGATCTGATAAGAGTTCTCTATCTTGGTGTTTTTCATTGAGTACTTCCTCGCATCTCTCTACATTGTTGTTATGGCATTTACTCTTTTTGTTTGACATTTCAGTGACAAAAAGGGAGACAAATTATTAAGGGGGATAGATTCCTTGATTAAATTCATTCTTTGGTTAAGATTGCTTGATTAAAAGTCGAAGTATTTAGCAAGGGGGAGTTTATTCTCAGGGGGAGAATGATGATCATTATGTGTGCATTGTTGTTATGATTTTATGATGATCATTATGTTGGTTTCTATCTGTTTTCCACACTTGCGTTTAATGGTTTATTCAGTGTTATGGTTACAAGATTAGTCGTCATGAAAGCAAGGTGATAGTTTATATCTATGTTTGTTAATGTGTGTTCATAGGAATAGATGTTATGTTGTTTGTGAGGCTATATTGTAAAACATGGTTTTGTCTTAGAAATGCCAAAGGGGAGATTGTAAGAACATTTATTGTGTAATTTTTATTTATGGCATGTTCTAGACAATAACCATGTTGAGTGTTAGATAGGTTGGATTGGTTTCAATGACATCGATAAGCTTCGTCAACGACAGAATCAAGCATTGAAGTAATGAAGAATACAAGGGAAACAGGAAAGTGAGCATATTGAGGAAAAATGTCTCGTGGAAGGCAAAAATGACATTTTTCGAAGCTGTTACTTCAAGTAAAACGTATCGTGGGTTTAAGAGGGTCATTTTGGTGCAGTTGCGAAAAAAAGTGGTTTTAACAAAAATGCCTACGCTTAAGCCTATGCTTTCAGTTTAAAAAACTGGCTGGAAAACACATTTTTACGCTTAGAGGTACGCTTGGACATATGCTTGAAGTGTAGGCCCTGCACGCTTGAAGCGTAACTGTAACAAGTTTTTGCCTATTTCTGTTGCGAGTTCTAAATTATTCGTGGGTTGGTTTTATGAGTTGTCCACGACTTATATACATCAACGTGTGTGCTATATATAATATATTCACCAGAATATAGCGTTTGGATGTGGAATTACGAGAAAGGGCAAACTTAGGGTTTGGATCATCATTGCCTATAAATATTGAAGGTCTGCAGAAGAGGAAACACGTGTTTAAGAATTCTCTGCAAGTTTTCTACAGCTTCTTTTTATTCTTCTAAAGAGATATACATATGGTGAGAGAATATTATTGAGTGATTAGAGATACACAAGTTTTTTTTTTTTTTGGACATCTTCAATCGTGTCTCTACATAGACGATTTATATGCATGATTGAATTGTATAGTTGCGTTGATCCATTGAAGAATGGAGCCGTCTGAGTGCGGAGATTGAAGTAGGAGGCTTCGTGGTGATTTTAATATGTTGAGAAGTAGAGTCGTCAGAGTACGGAGATCGGAGCGAGAGTTTCATGGAGCACGCGTGAATCTAGATTTTTAAACATCGAGTGAAGAACAACAAATTATAGCGGTTATAAGTTCTATTTTCATTGAGTCTGTACAAATTATCTGATTCATAGTGCATCGATACCCGACCGTATCCGTGGTTTTTACTTGGAGTCTTTCCAAGATTTTTCACGTAAAATCTCTGTTTCTTCTCATGATTTTATTTTCTGCACTTATATTCATAGTTTTTTGATTGATCTGTTTTTTAGAATTAAATCGAGAATTAGGGTTAGTGGTTAATTAAAATTGAATATCCGCTAAATAATTTTAATTGATCATAAAATTAACAAAAAACCTATTCACCCCCCTCTAGCCTGTTTTCACTATCGTCTAGGTAATTTCTAAATTAAATCAAGGAATCATGAATTAAGTGTAGAAAATAAATCAGGAGAATACACAAAGATTTTTACGTAGAAAAACCTAAGTAAAAATCACGGATACGCTCGGGTATCGATGCACTATGAATTAGAGAATTTGTATAGACTCTATGAAAATACAACTTAAAATTGCTGTAATTTGTTATTCTCCACTCGACGTCTAAAATTCTATATCCGCTCGTGCTCCACGGAGCTCTCGTTCCGATCTCCGTACTCTGACGACTCCGATTCTCAACGGATCAAATAACCACGAAACCTCTTGCTCCTATCTCAGCACTCAGACGACTCTGTTTCTCAACGGATCAAAACAACAACGTTGCAATCAGCGGTGTGATGATTTTTCAGCAACTTGATCATCCAATCGTGCATAAAGATTGTTGATGTAGAAAGCACAATAGGAAAATCCCATTTCCAAGAGAGAACTTGAATATATCTAATCATTCAATAATATTGTCTCAATATATATTTCTGCAAACACATATGAATCTGTAGAAAACTTCCAGATAACTCTCAAAGGCTGCCTCACAAGTGTAGAAGAACTAGAAGAACTTGGTATTTATAGACATTGTAGAAGAGAAATCCTAATCTTCCCCTTTTTCATAATTTCACCTCAAACCAAGTAAAACCCTATATTCTGATGATTATAATATGTACGACACGTATCTCAATGTGTAAAGTCATAGCCATCACAAAAGAATCCAACCCTAGGACAATTTTGTTATTTTCCAGCACATAACACGCCAGACCACTACGCTTTAATCGTAGGGGTTACTATGCTTGAAGCGTAGGCAGCTGCGTAATTAATTTTCCCATGCGTAGTAGATGCGTCAAAATAGCACTTTCTAGCCACTTTTAGCTACTGGATGCGTAGGCCATGCGTAGCAAAACCCTCGGAACAAATTTTTCCCAAGACTAATGCCATTTGAACCTCCTCGACTAACTTGTAATGATTCTTTAAGTTGCGGTTTGGAAAAATAACGTTCAGTTATCCGGGAGACACTTTTCTATTGAAAACACCTCTTTAGCTCTCATGTTTATTTCTCTAAGCCTAATTCAGATTTAACGAAAGTTGTTGACACATTTGCTTGACTACTGGTTATTCACTCAACATGGTTATTGTCTAGAACATGACACACACAAATAATACTATAAATGTCCCAAGTACTCTATAAGATTATATTCAGATTCTCAAGTAACAAAAATCTCTACAATGCATGACCCTATTACTAAATGCCTGAATTCAAAATGTCATGAATTAAAATAAAACAAAAATGTATTTTGAAATATGTGAACAAGGCAGTAGAGACAACAAGATTATCATTTAACACATCATATTCTCAAATCTAACTCAGCCATTATATATATGGAAGTGAAGAAAATCAGCACACATACCTTGTAGACTCAAGAATGCAGAAGACAAGTTTTTCAAATATATATAAATTGTCATGTTCAAGCACTATGGTAAGATAAAAACAATACACACTAATTCTGATAATGTCCTCACCAACCGTGATGATAATTGAGTCCAAGATACAAACTAGAAGTCAAATCATTAACTTGGACCTTACTGCTTGATAAAAGAATACAACATTCTACTTTCTCCTTGACACACAATTTATTCTTTTCAACTTTTTCACCTTATCCCTTTTTATCTTTTTAAGCTCCGGACTTTTCAGAGAGGATTTTTATTCCCGACCAACTGGGCCCGAGCTTCTTCCTTGGGATTTATGCTCATTAGTCTTCTCCCATTTTTATGCGAACATTCTACTACTTTTTGGTAGGAGGCCTGGTTACTCAGATTGAAGAACTACTTTTTGCATTTCTATATTTTAAACATCTCATCTTTTTCTCTTCTTTCAACATTACAACAACATTCATAAGCATGCAAAAGGTATACCAAAGCATATATCAATCTAGCATAACTCATAAACCTACATATCACTTAGGGTTAAATTAAAACAGACTAATAGTTTTAGCAGACATTACAATCATCTCCGAAGTAAACCGAGCACCTCAGATTAAGATTTTTCAACATAAAATAATCATGCCAAGTGAATATTCAAAAACTCTTTAGGTCAGGCTGATACCTCTACTTCCCATATGCATAATTAGTCAAGTAAATATGAGAATAGAGTAAAATATGACAACTTTTGTACTCTAGCCAAGCTCATCATTCAAAAAGAATATTTTATGATTTCTTTTGCTCTCTAAATACATGCATGAATAAATATAATACAAATGCATGATTATCTATCAATTCTAGGAAAATAATGCAATGTGTTCCTAGAATGATAGATAAGAAGATATCTATTATAAAGAGAGCATACCAATAGATTTCCTAAGACTAAAATGCTTTTGAAAATCTAATGATTTTGTTAAGATATCTTCCAACTGAGAATCTATGCATATAAACTCTAGAGACACTATACCATTTCAACAAGATCTCGAATGAAATGATGTCGAATATCTATATGCTTAGTCGAAGATCTCTCAAAGGCTTAAATGTCATGCCCCAAATTTCCAAAGACTCCCGAACTAGGACATCCGAGGAATCCGGGTTGTGATCCATAAAATGAGCGACCAATTAAGATCCTAAACAACAATAAACCGAATGGAATCTTATTAACAAATGTCAGATTCATGGCTCCGGTTCTGCAATTGATGCATGCATTTGCCGTAGCTAAGAATGGTCTCCCAAGTATTACTGGAATGTGCTTCTTTGAGTTAGGGACGAGTTTTGTATCCAGGACTACAAAGTCAACCGGAAAATAAAATTTGCTTACTTGAGCAATGACATCTTCAAGCAATTATCTTGCATGTTTGATTGATCGATCGACAAATTGAAGTACAACCTCAATGGGGCTGAGTTCACCTAACCCTAGCTGGTTGTAGACTGAAGAAGGAAGCAAGTTAATACTCGTACCTAGATCAAGAAGAGATCTACCAATTTCCTGGTCAACGATGACATATGGAATAGTGGGAGCATTGGGATTTTTCCCCTTAGGTGGAGTATCCCTTAAAAGCAATGAACTCACTTATAGTATTTTTGTTGGATTCTTTCCTTTGCTTTTCCTCTTCTGAGTGAAAATATCCTTGAAAAACTTAGCATAAGGTGGTATTTGGGTAATTACATCTAAGAGAGGTAAATTAATTTTGATTTTTTGGAATGTATCCAACATATCAGATTCTTTCATCTTTTCGTACCTGGCCAGCCCTCTAAGATGTTGGGGAAATGGCGTTGCCTACTCATAACTTACCCTATCTGGCTCCTCATGTAGTGTCTGATCGACATCGTCTCCTACTGATGGTTAATCTTTTTGTACTCTTTCAACCTCTTTCCTTTCAATTGTTTTCCTCTGTTCTTCTTTCGTTTCTTTCCTTTGTTCTTGTTCTACCTCCCTTATTCTTTGCAACATTTCCTCATGCTCTGCCTCAACTTGACTCTTCACTTCCTTCCCACTTATCAAAGTTGTGATGGCTTGAACCAACTCATGAGGATTATGAGCAAAAGATCCAAGCTCCAATGCTTGTTGTGGCTTAGGGTTGACTATTGGCTTACTTGGAAGTTTTCCTAGCTCTCTCACATTCCTCTCATTAGCAATTTGGCCAACCTGCATGTGCAGTTGTGCTAAAGATTAAGTATGAATGTCTAACTTGTTATGAATGTCTATTATGATCTGCTCTAGCCGATTAGTCTGGAAACTGGGTGGAGGAGTTTGACTTTTAGGTGGCTGGGTTTGGTAGTTATAGGGTTGCACAACCTGATTATTACTGAATGGTTGAAACTTTTGGGAATTATTGAATGGTTGGAGGGCTTAGGAATTATTAGAAGGCTGTAAAGCTTGGTTGTTATTGAATGGGTAGAGGGCTTGGGAATTTTTAAATGTTCTTAGTTGGTAGTTGGACTAAGAATTTATAGCCATGATTATTGGTTGGGAGTCAAATGATTGTTGACTCTATTGAAAACTCAATTGTTGGTTGTATGATTCCTGTCTTTCTGTGAACCTTATCTGTTGGTTGTGTGACTGTTGTCTTTCTGTGAAACTTGGTTGTTGATTGTATGATTGCCCTTGTTGGAATTTTGGTGGTGGATTCTCTACATTGGTAGATTTGCGAGACAGGAGTGGGTTATTTCTAGCATTAGAGGTGTATGAATTGGTGAAAGGAGCATTATTGGGGAATACTCAGCTTCAACTTCAAACATCTCTCTAAGAGGGGAATGACTTCGCTGCATAAAATTTTTAATTCTTTCTAATTTCTCTCTAAACAATACCATGGTATCTCTCACATCATCATGGTCTACAACGTACGATTTCTCAGATTTCCTATCCTGTTGTCCACCTCTAGACCTCAACTCAGATTGATATTGAATTGTGTTTTCACTAATATTATCAAATATCTCCAAAAGTTCTTTAGTTGGCTTTAAGATAAACTGACCTTGTGTGGCCGCATTTATTAATGTCTTATGAGTCTCACTAAGTCCCATGTAGAAGCTTTTAGTAATATCTTGGTCGGAAAACCTATGATGGGGATATTTATACAAAATATTATATCTTTCCCATGCATCATGAAAATGCTCACCAGGTAACTGCCTAAAGCTTTTGATTGCATCTTGTGCTTTTAAGGTCTTTCCTATTGGATAATGCTTTTCAATGAATTCTTTCTTAAGGGCTTCCCAATCAATTTTAATTTTTTTTGCTAATTTAATGTACCATCTCTTAGCTATCTCTTTTAATGACCAAGGGAATAAACTCACTCGCAAGTCAGTTTTGGGTAAATTGTCAAACCTATCAGTAGAGGCTACCTCTAGGAAATCATTTATGTGTTGATATGGGTCCTCTATCCTAAGGCCTAAAATTTTTGGAAGCATATTGATCATGCCTGTCTTGATCTCAAAGTGCTTCGCTCCTTCTTCTTCTGGAAAATCAGCATAAGAATCGTACGCATTGGGCGCGTAATATCCTTTCAGTGATGTCTCTGGTGCCCTTTGTTGGTAGGCTCTTTGGTCAGCTATTGCTTCTTCTTGCTGACGATGACGCTCTTCAATAGATCGACGTAAATGATAGAGTGTCTTTTCGATCTCAGGATCATACTCGACTAACGCAGTGCTTAAATTAGAACGGGTCAGTCTATCGGTTATACGCTACTCAAACAACTATTTTTTTTTCAAATTTTTTATTATTATTTTTTATTATTTCTTTTTTGAAATTTTCTGAAATAAAATCTAATAAAAAATAAGCAAGAATTAATGTGCAAAAATCTAGGTAACTAAAACTCACAAAAGTTCCAGACACAAATTTAGAAGTTCCGCTCTTTCCTTTTACACTCTGCAGAGTATCTGTCAATCACACAAAAATCTCACTTCAGCTATAGCTACAATAATGCAACGCAAATAAATTACTAAAGCTATTGAACAATGCTTAATCCCTAGCAGCGGCACCAAAAACATGATGGGAGCGTCAGGGGTATAAAAATATGTGGTTAAAAATAACACATTAACGACTCTTGGTTTTATCCTACGTAAGTGCATGTATCAATTGTAGAATACCAAAGTGGCTTGAGTAAGCGATATCGATCCCACAGAGATTGTTCACTTTAATAATTTAAAAAAACTAACCACAAATAGCTAAATACAATCTCAAAAAGGAGTACCATCAATCTGATCACGACAACCCGTCTCATGACTAACCTAACCAATACATGCCAATTATGCTACTCTAATCTACTCCTAATGTATGAAAATAAACTAAAACATATCTATATTAAATCGCCAAGGCACGACTTGTGACAACCTAGGGTTTTAAGTTTCATTACCACCATTGTGTAGAAAACCATGATTAAGCATCCGAGTTCCAGCCCATAGTGAATAATCATAATCATGCAAAACTATATATTCATTCCATCTAAGACAACAATTTAGAATAAAAATATTCTTTTATATTGCAAATCAGTATGGTCTCTTAATTACTACAATCATCATAGCATGGTCTATAGTTTCCCCTCTTTACAATGAAAGAACTACATTACTTGGCTAGGGTTATGGTAGAAAGTCCTAGATACCGAGTTAGTTGGCCATGGAAAATAGTGATTGCATTGTTGATGTAGAAACGTTCTCCATAGTCTTTTCCATCAAATCTGAATTGTCACGCCCCAAATTCCTAGGACTCCGAAACCCGAGCCTAAGAGCTAAGGGAGTGATTGCGGAAGTAAAAATAAACGAGAACCAAAAGACATTCAGTCAACAAACACCCATAAAGGGTTGCAATGAATGCCCAGATACCATGATGTCATGCCCCTAAAGGGTGACGCAAACCAAGCGACTACTAGAGTCAACAATAACAAAGAAGTACATGGAATAACAATAAGAATATACTCCATGCCAACACGAATACTAAAAACACAAGAGTATCCTCAAATACCAACAGACACGCTCCTAAATCCCTAAGACTCCCGAACAGGGACATCCAAGGAATCCAGAATGTGATCCTTAACATGAATGACCAACTAAGACATCATTAACCGTGAAAACATATGGGTTAATGATAGATATGGTATATTTCATACCCAAATGGATAATAAACTAAGCAGCGGAATCTAACAAAAATCCGGCAGAGTTCCGTTTGTAAATGGAACATCCGGACAACAACCACAACACAAGAACCTGCCAATAGCAATTCAATAATCACAATGGCTTCCAAGCCCCACATTCATCAATCCTAATAGGGCTGAGGTAGTGGAAAGAAACCAAAACCCCTCCAAACCCTCTAATATCAACAGAGCCACAAGTGATCGAATAAAAATACAGAAAAACACCTAGCTGTGCAGAATAAATACAATAACCATCAGAAAGAATAAATACAGGAACTAAAGGATACATCAACAGGGATATGCCAACAGACTGGCTCCCAAAAGAGAATACATAACAATCCCATAACAATGGGTAGATAAACTGAAAGCGGATACCTATCGTCCCCAAACCCAGTCGTGCTGCAACCGTAACCGCATCACCCAACGCAACTCCAAAACCTGTAACAAGGAAACAAAAGAAAGCTGTCGTTGCACTGCATCCTGCCCATAGCCGTATAATTCCTGCAACCTGGCGTGTGAATACCAGGGGGCAAATGAAATACCCCTGTGAGCAAATAAGCTTAGTGGGAAAGAATACTCAAACTACCACATCCTCTGGTAGTTTAGGTAAAGCTAAACCGTCTGATAAGATATAAGTATAGCCCAACAACTCTCATCCACGCAAATCCCAAGGCACACGCTCATATACTATCGTAAACGAGTATACATAAGTATATAGGGAATATATATATATATATATCTACACGTATATATATATATATAAATACACAACATGAGTCTCTAAAACTCGTACTCCAAGTACCCAACACCAGTAGTCTACACTACTCTCATCAACGTACACTAGGTACACGATACTAAGGTCCAGTCTAACAAATCACCAAATTACTCACACACAATTCCGAAGATCCAACCGAGGAGATCACACTCACCTCTAATATCCACAAGGAAACAAAATCCACCAATAGTACCAAGGAAGGCTCAAATCCTACACCCCGATAACACAGGAAGGAAAACACCCACGTCCTTGCGTACTAACACAACCATCATCAATATATATATATATATATATATATATATATACAATATATATATATATATAACAAATCTCATCCCTCTCCTAGAGTAAGTCTGTATCTCAAGGATGGGATCACCCCATCATCACACTATGCGAAAACCTCAATGTTATCTCCAACAAGTCCACAAGTCACCAACAGGATAAATCAATTACTAACACTTGCACTATAAGCTACAAGACCACCCGATCAATTCACTCAGAGTACAAGACCTCAACTCACAAGAACGACCACCTAAGGGTCACCAAAACGAAGCAAAGGAAAAGACTTCCCAATGCTAAACCAATAGATAACCGAGACAACAATGTCAAGGTTAAAACACCACAAGTGTTTAAGGAGAACACCTGGACAAGGAACCCAATCCACTCGGTATCCATGCCCATAACATGTGGAATAACTCGAATCACCTATGTGGTGACGTCAAAACCAAGAAGAAAGGAAGGGCAACACTGTATGTGTGCACTGAACAACACCAAGCCTCATACCCGAGACTTAGAAATGATAGGAAGCAAAGGTGAAACAATGGAACACCTTTCAAAACTCTACAAGATGAGATATTGAGAAAGAAGTCCCGAAATCTCAGAATCCCAAGAAAAGTAATAAAATAGTTTTCTTTTAAGAAATCACAGAGTAAAAATTACCGTCTTGCCCCCGGTCTCCGTCAATTGCCATCACCGGCTTTTAGAGTTAAAAATATTTCCAAAGAAGATCCTAAGATCGTTTTATAAAGTGTTAAAACTTTTCATTTCCACGGGGGTGGGCGAAAACGGGTTTTTCCTTTTAAAAACAAGGAGTTTATTTCAAAACTTAGAAAACACCGTTTTCGAAATGACAGTCAAATAAAAGAAACACAACTCTATGAATTCCTGTAATGTCCGAGAGGACAATAAAGGAAGAACAACACGTTGGACTCACGGAAGACAACCATCCGTTCCAACTCCACCAAATCAAATGACACCACGAGGAAGAGGTTCGGCACCACACCGTAACCGACAACTCAAGGAATGACATACAAGTCAACGACCACGTACTAGTGTACAAAACACAGTACCAGGAATGCTTAAGGGAAGGGACTAAGCATAAGAATCAAGACTGTCAGACTACAGTACCTCGAGTACTTAATGAATCTCTAATCATAACCTCTTCTCATCAATCAAATCTCACACAACTCATCACTCGCCTTCTCTAAGGCCTCAATTATCAATTGACACAAAAATCATCCCTAACCTCAAATCTTCAAAAGAGTTCACACAACTAACCACGATCACCAAACTACTAACCACGATCACAGGGCTACTAACCACAATCACAAGGCTGCTAACCACAATCTCTAAGGCCTCAACTCAAGTCAAGCCTACGGTCCACCACTAGCCTCCGCTAGCCACATGAATCACTATGCCAACACGCATAAGCTCCCCCAAGGGTACTAAGGTATACAACAAGTACAAGGATATACGTTTCATTATACTTATTAATTATGGCATATTATCATTTTCTTCCACATTAATTACTTTCAACTGAGCATTTATAAAATATGAATTTAATTTACAATATTCATAAATAGCATGCTCCAACAACACATGTAATATAACACATATACATGTCAAACGAGATCACATAAATAATAGGCAGTGTAATGTGACTCAACACTCCCCGTGATACTCACACACAACACACCATTCCCAAAGGTAACGGATACAAACTTTGTCCACTCATCATAGTGTAGAGTTACCACACCGACCCTTCCCAAGTGATTTTTCTCTCTATCACTTCAACAGGGAAGGCGGTTGTACGAGAGCCCAGCTTGCAACTCCGTACGCCATGACTACCCTTGAGTCAAGAACATAAGCCTCCACCCGGACTCTTAACTCACATTTGCCGGCTTTTTAGTTCCGTAGGCGTGATACCTCCTGGCCAGTTGTTGTGATGATCCGACACAAACCCTCTCATATACCACACGAAATGAGGTAAACCACACCAGAAGACCTTTCTCTGCAAATGGTGAAACCCGTGCACTACGTGCACCCACACCCATGTGCTCACACGACATGGTGTACAATCAAATCATATCTCAATATAAATATGTCATGCATCATATTTATAAAAATACCCACATGGTAATATAAGTCTCAAAATCTCTTTTCAACATGCTTTTAAAATACCATAAAGCAATTAAACTATATGAAAACAATTTCATATATAATTCATGTTCTCCAAAAATATATTTTCTATTAATTCTTTAGAAAATATTTCATTTTCAATTAACATGCCCTTTTAAAATAATTTAAACAATTATTTCACGTATTCCAAAAGGAACCTAGCACATCGTCTAAGCTTTACAAATCTCTACTAACCCATTTAAATTCGTAAGGGTTTTCTAAGCCGTCTATTCTTATTTAATTTAAATAAGAATATTATTTAATCACATAGGAATAATTTAATAAATTTTCTTAAATTAATTCCTAAGTCCCATTCTGATCCTAAACAATTTATAGATATTTAAACTAGCAATTTAATATATCTATAATAAATTAAATAAGGGTTTTGCACCCCTAAACTACTTTAATAATGCGGAGTGAGAAATATAATTTCCCACCTAATTATACGTTACCGAACAGCCCGAAACAGCACAGTACCGGCGCCCGAATATGAAGTCCGCCGACCAAAATCGTCCAAAAACTATTTCGAATATATCGAAATGTCCGTCACGACAACCTATACGATATATACGAAGCCCATTAATAATAGGTTAATTAATTGGGTTAAATCTAAAATACCCCAAACGAAATCTATAACCTATAAATGCGATTTCAGGGCAAACCATTCATCCTAAATTCACGAAATTAATATATGATGAATACTACGTATACACGGAACTACTCACCATATATCGGCTCAAACCGATCACCGGAAGGTCGCCAAAAAAATGGCCGAAGCCTAGCCGGAGTCGCCACTGCTCGCGCGTAGCCACCTCTGCACTGACTGCTGCCTTGCGCCACCACCTGCGCCACCACCTGCGTGCCTTGCCGACGCCACCAGCACCGCCGCCGTCCACCATCGTCGCCCACTCCAGGTCGCCGACCCTGCTCGGCCGCCGCTGCTCCAGCTCCAGCCGCAGCTGCTGCTGCGGCAACCCTCCATAGCCGTGCTCGCCTCAGCCGGCCTCTCTCTCTCTCAATCGGCCATGGAAAAGGGTGGAGAAGCTGATTGTAGGGGGGATGATCAAGCTGCTGCTCATCAACGAGGAAGAGGGTAAGTGGTAGCCAAGTCTGTGGTGTTTCAGCAACAAGTCATACACATATGTATATATTTATGGGTAATTGCAAATGTGACTCTCTATTTCTCCATAATCGCATTATGACCCCTATATAATTCTCTCATATATACATACATATGTCTAAATTACACTAACAACTCTCCAATTTTCCATAATTGCACAAGTGACTAGTTAGTCTCCCCTAATTACAAAAGTAACCCTCATGTCTTGCCAATTCACCATTTTAACCCCAAAACTATATATATATAATTAAATATATATATACAATAAATTCCAATAAATACCAGGAGCCTCCAATAATATTGCGCGACCCTGTAAGTCCACGGGACGCCAAATAACTAAATTAGTCCGAAAGAAATACACCGAGTTAGGAACCCAAACGTCGGGACACTAAACGCCCGATCCAATTAAAACGCGTCGTCATTCAATTGAAACACTAATCATTAAACATCGAATCGAAACCGCGTAGTCGAGAATAAAAATTCGCGTAATGTCGTCCAGTCGACTTTAAAACTAAACGCGAAAAATTTACAGGTATCA